>JAADVF010000615.1:0-17663 GCA_023334555.1 Elongisporangium undulatum | reverse complement strand
TCAACACTGTCCAGTCTTTATTGTGTACCTGGTGTATAAATGCTCCACGTTCAATCAACAACTTGTCCTCGCTTAGTCCACTCACTATAATAGCATGAGCGTTGTCTCGACAGTATCGGAGTGTAGGATCTGCTGCGACATCGCCTAAACCAGAGCACGAGCGAAGCACCGATCGAAAATGCGGTCAACAGTGCTCACGAATTCTCTTTGGAGAAAGAGACCGCTCAGATTACTCCAAGCAAACACACAGCAGAAGTCCGCATGGGAGCAGAGGACGCCACTCAAGCAGCAGTTGGTTTTGGTCTTGGAGACTCCAATGTGTGAAGAAATCATGATTATTGGTTTCATGGAGCCACCGAACGATTGCCAAGTGGCCACCTTTAGCCGCCAAGTCCACAAATTCAGGTGAAATCGAATGCGCAAAATCTGGATGATGCGCAAGTAGCCAGTTCAAAATATTCCCTCCTCACTGCTTCTTTCGATGAACTCGCTGTGCATCGATTGCTTTGGCTTGCGTAAAGCCACTGGAGAAAATCTAGTTGACCTTGCGCAGCCGCTGAATCGATTGCTTTCTGCATCTGCCGACTTGTCGGGCGCACGTTTTCGATAGGAGCTGTGATTGCAGATCCACTTGACCACTTCCAAATGACCGCTCGCGACTGCATCGACGATAGAATTATCGCCCCATTGATGGTGACGATGATCGCCCAGATACTACGCAACGTCCAATCGACCTTTGATAGTAGCCTGATGGAATGAGCCGTTGATCCATAGCTGATGCGCTGTTGATGGTTCTTCATCCTGATCATCATCCCATGAGATGTTCTCTTCCAGCCACTTGATCATCTCTAGGTCCACTTCTGCCGTTGCGCGTGGGACCATTTCTGGATACTTCTCTGCAAACCATTGCGCCATCTCGATGCTGTTGATCCCACTCGCCAGAGTGATCCCAAAGGACTTCCTGGTGTTCGTAGACTCACTTGATAAACTGGAGATTGTTGCGACGGATCTATTCACTGAGAGCAGAAAGCCACACGCATGCAGCCAGTACACTACGGCTGCATCACTGCAATTCAATCGCAGCTGTTCATTGGGGACTGGCAGATCGCCTGACCTTCAAGCACGTGGTGTCGACTGCAGCTGCTGGCGCTCTGCATGATGGCAAATGCGGTGGATTCATTGACAGGCAATACTTGGTTAGCCACCAGTCCACTATCAGCGACTTGTCCCAGCCAATGCTTGCTTCCCGCCATTGAGAAAGCGATCCATGCGGAAGTTTGGTTCAGCCCTGGCCATTCGCACAGCAGTAGTCGATCCAGAAGACGCACCAAGCTCTGTTTGTCCAGCCACGATGAGTTGCTGCTTGGCACATGGGCCGATACATTATCCAGCGTCCAGCGGTCCGAGATAGAATCCATGAAATCGCAGAGCACGTGCGACAGATCTGAAAGCTCTGTGTGCTGTCTGCACACCACAGTCAGCGCTGTCAAGGCGGGCGCCTTGGAGCTCTTCATCTTGCTTCTGAAATCTGAGTCTGTTCTGACTGGCTCCTGACCTTCGTGCAACATTCACCTCACGTGTCTTTCCATGGTGGCGGGCCCCTCAATCTGATTTTGGTGTTCACCACATCAAACTTACCTTCATAGACCTCTATTTATGCATACACGACATATATAATCTTACAAAATCATATAAAGCGTACTTTACAACCCGAACTTTGCGGATGCTGCATCGGGGGACATCCAAACACGTCGAATGGATGTCCCCCTTGTATAAAACGCGAGTTTAAAACCAGGTCTTGAAGTTGCCGTTTGTCCAGTGAATGCGCCAAAAATAGACGGAGCAGAGCCTCCACGCTGGCACTTTCGCACCTTCCGGTTAGAGCTCAAGCCCCCAAGCGGAAGCATGGTCCTGCCCAGTGCCATGCGCATGGCGGCCGCGGCCTCCAGAGCCATCAGCACCAGCCCAGCTGCCAAGAGCACGTACACGGGCGTCTTCGACGTGTTCAACCAGCAGAGCCGCATCCTGGTCACCGGCGGCACGGGCCAGATCGGTGCGTTGCTCTCTCTCTCTCTCTCTGAGTTAGTCGGTCCTCTTCATGCGACATTGACGCCATTGGCTGCTGTTCTTAGGCATGGAGCTGGTCCCGTACCTGCGTGAGCTGCTGGGCAACAACTCGGTCGTGAACTCGGACATCAAGACGCCCGGTGGACGCAAGGAGACCGGTCCGTTCGCCTATTGCGACGTGCAGAGCCGGGATTCGTTGGCGCGCATCGTGCTGGAGAACGGCGTGGACACGATCGTGCACATGGCCTCGCTGCTGTCGGCCATCGGCGAGAAGAACCCGCAGCTGGCCCTCAAGGTCAACTCGCGTGGCATTGAAAACGTGCTCGAGATCGCGCAGCAGAACAACCTGCGTGTCTTTGCGCCTTCGACCATTGTAAGTTGCGCATCTCGTGCTGCTTGGTCTGGCTGTGCACTGCACTCACAGCGTGTCTATGTGCTTTGTCATCCATCAGGCGGTCTTCGGCCCCTCGACGCCCAAGGAGAACACGCCCGATGAGACGCTGATGCGTCCCACGACCATCTACGGCATCACCAAGGTGCACCTGGAGCTGCTGGGCGAGTACTACCACGAGAAGTTCGGCGTGGACTTCCGCTCCATCCGGTACCCCGGTATCATCTCGTCCGAGGCCTGGCCTGGTGGCGGCACCACGGACTACGCCGTCGAGATCTTCTACGAGGCGCTCAAGCACGGCAAGTACAAGTGCTTCCTGGCCCCGGACGCCAAGCTGCCCATGATGTACATGCCGGACTGCCTCAAGGCGTCGGTGAACCTGCTGCAGGCGCCCTCCGAGTCGCTGTCCCAGCGTGTGTACAACGTCACAGCCGTGTCGTTCACCCCGGAGGAGCTAGCTGCGTCCATTCGCAAGGTCATGCCGAACTTTGAGATCACATACGAGCCGGACTTCCGTCAGGCCATCGCTGCGTCCTGGCCCAAGTCCATCGACGACAGCCGTGCCCGCAAGGACTGGGGCTGGCAGCACGACTACGACCTGGACTCCATGGTCGTGGACATGCTGGAGAAGCTGGACATCAAGCTCAAGAAGCATGCAGCCGAGCACAAGTGATTGAGGTATTATAAATGCATTCCATTCCATAGACGCCCCCATTTCTATCCATGTTGTTCCGGGGCGCATTCGCGTTAAGTACGGATTAGCGCTCGCTGCTATGTGCGGTTGAATCTTTGTCTCACCATCTCCCTCTCTGCGACGTTTCGAACAGCTCACGAGAAGACGACGACCATGGCTCCGGATGACGCCGAGGCCGAGGCCTTTGTGACGCAGACGCTGGGCAGCACACTGCAGGAGTTCCCGCATGAGGTACAGAAGCAACTGGTGGCCAAGTTCTGTGGCGAGTATGCTCAGCCCATGACCCAGGAGCTAGAGCTGGTGCTTGGGAAACGACTCACGGACGACGAAGTGCGGCATCTGCTCTTCCGACCGAGTGCCTCGCAGTATCGCTACTACGCTAAGCTATTGGCCTTGGCCAATATCAACGCAAGAGACCAGAGTCGCAGTCTCCCGCCTTGGGCGCGAACTCTCCAGCGGCGGTTCCTCACGCAGTTTTACCTGCAGCATGCACGCAATTGGCCCCTGGTGGAGGATTTCTGCAACCACGACGGCCTCAATGTGCTCGTGCAGCTATTCGTGCACGAAGATCTGCAGGTGCGCGGCCAGGCAATCGATTCGTTCGTGCAGCTTACGAGCCACCCGAGCTTCGACTGGTTCCTCAAACCCGTTGGCTATCAGGCCAAAGTGCTGCACCAAAAGTTGCTGGCATTAGCTTCTCCGCCGTCTCAGTTTCTACGACATATGCTTTGGAATATCCAACTCTGCTCCACGCAAGTCAAGGCAACCGATGCGACTTCAGGGGCTGACAGCCCGACGTCAGCTTCGCTTCCTGGGGGAACGCATGTGCTGCTGCAGATCCTGGCCTTCTACTTGAGCTGGGTCCGCAAACTCTACACCAAGAACAACGAGCTCCGCTTGAATCGCGAGCTGCTCACGTTGCTGAGCGAGTGGCCTGAGCACACGCGCAGTGAAGATCTGTCCGAGTTGGCGCTCGCAAAGCAGGTCTACGAAGACTTCAGTAGATGGCCAGCGATCGAAGACGACGAGCAGGAGCAAGAAGGTCGTGAGAAGGACAGCATCATCGCGCAGAAGCTGTCACCTGACCCTCAGTCCGATGAGAATCAGGACACTGCAAAGGCTGCGCTGTTCTCACGCGAGCATGTGCTGGATTTGCTTGGAAGCGATGACTGCGATCAGCACGACCAGGCCGTTGAGCTATGCTCGACAGCCATCGATGCTGAAATGTGTCTGGTGGATGCGCATCTCTTGCGTGCTCAAGCCATGCGCAAGAACTTGAAGCACCGGGAGAGCGCCACGACTCGAGCAGACTTGCAACGGTAAGGGCGATGATCTCGGTCTGAGCACTTGTCAGTGTGGATTACTTACGGCTTTTACGTTTTGTGGTGCAGTTGCTTGAATGATTGCGACGCTGTACTGCAGCTGGATCCATCCAACATTCAGGCATGGAAATGCCAGTTGGAAGCATTCGCAGCGATGGAAATGTGGACCCAAGGTCGTGAGGTCTTAGACACCTCAGTGTTTCACGAAGCAGAGACAATGCAGAATCGCTTTCTGGACTGTGATATCGAGTATTTCCAGGCTCAAAGAACTGAATTCGCCAAGCAAGCTCAACTTCAGGCGGAGCGGGAGGCCCAGCATTCACTTGAGCTGGCCGAGAAGGAGAGAAAAATCCAGGTAGATTTACCACTTGCCCCGCTTAGCTCGCCTCATCCAGTCGCATCTGAACTTGGGACTGTAGGAAATCTATGGCGCGTTGTTGCAGCGTGGCAAAGCCACAACCAGCAAAACGGACACTACAGGTGATGCGAGCCAGCCACAATTCGAGCACGTGCGCAAAATGGAAGAGAATGTATTGGCTGAGGCAGAGAAGCATCCAGAAACGGCAGCAGAAAAGCTTCTGAAACGAATTGCAAAAGCACCGCCCAAGAAATCATCCACTGGCAAGCAGCAGGATGGATCTACAAAGAGCATAGTGCGTGGACGCGCATTTGCACGCAAGTTCCACACCTGTAAAGCGAGCCCAGCTGCTCTAGGTGAGCTGCTCATGGCAACGGAACTTGACGACCTGCGTGTCGCGCTAGAGAGCTCTTTATCGGAGGAAAGCTTTCTTGTGATCCTGCAAGCTCTGGAGTATCGAAACGATCACACTTCAAGCGAAGAGCGCAGCCACTTGGCATCCATTTGGCAGACTATGGTCAGCTTGACCAGATTCCAATTGTATCTGGACGTGGCTCCAGCCAAGACCCGCGACGCCTTGGGCTCGTGCCTCCAGTACCTTTCAAGTGTCCAGTGGGGGATGAGTGAAGCAGGTCCGATGGGTGCGTGACCTGAGAGGCAAAGGGAGACGACATGTGTGAGAACGCGAATCGGCGGCATTAATACAATCTCTTTCTTTTTCTGCTATGGTACGACTTGACAGTATTCACAACTCCGTTTGCGTGTCATTCTCTTGCTTGGTTCTTCGTCACCTTCTCCCGTGTATCTCATGCCGTCAGCTGTGTATCTTCTTTCGCGCTCGGTCGAATAATAGTAATAATAGCTCTCGTGCGCTTGCTCACGTTCGATCTTTGGCCAAAATTGGTGTGTCCAGAGTGGTGCCGTGACTTCAATGGACTACGTATTTCATACATCGAACACCACCGATGATTTTTCGTCTTGCTTGCCGCCACGGAAAGAAGCATTACCTGATGAAGCTGCAGTAGCAATGTCTTTCGCGGAGTTGGCAGCTGCTGCCGACAGAGTCATGGTCGATGAATTCGCGGAGCCAGACATCTGAAGCAGGCTTTCCATGGGCGGAGACACAGGGCCATCCGCAGGATTTTCACTGCCATCATCGACTTTTTCACCTCTTGAATTTGTACGTCCTCGACCACGTCCACGACCTCGACCTCGACCACGTCCGGGGCCACCACGGCCATGAGGATCTTGGACCTGTAGCTGCTGTTGTTGCTGTTGTTGCTGTTGCTGCTGTTGCTGCTGCTGTTGTTGTTGCTGTTTCTGACGTTGTGCGGCCATCATCGCAGCGGCAACTGCAGCTGCTTGTTGCTGCTGTTGTTGTTGTTGCTGCTGCTGCTGTTGTTGCTGCTGCTGTTGTTGCTGTTGCTGCTGTTGTTGTTGCAAATGACGGTGCTGGAGTTGTTGCAACTGCTGCTGCTGAAGTTGAACTGCTTGCTGTTGCTGGGCATTGTGCATCGGGTAATACATAGCCTGATTAGGAACCAACTGATTGCCAATCAACTGGTAGCCAGAAAGCTGAGGGTTGAATGCATTCCCTGCAGACAGCATCTGGGAATACTGCTTGGATTGAGCTTGAGCTTGGGCCTGTGCGTGCGCCTGTGCTTGGGCCTGAGCTTGGGCCTGGGCCTGCGCTTGACTCTGTGTTCGCATTTGATGCTGGTGCGCTTGCAGCTGGGCTTGAAGCTGGGCTTGTTGAGCACGCGCTTGCGCTTGTGCTGCTTGTACTGCTTGGGCCTGCGCTTGAGCTTGAGCAATTGCTTGGGCCTGCGCATGTGCATGTGCACTCGCCTGGGCTTGAGCAGTTGTTTGCTGGCGTGACTGAGGCACATTCATTTGCTGCAGATTCAGTCCCGCTGCTTGCGAAAGCTGTTGGGTCAGGTGTGGAGGAAGCGATGCAAACGAGCCGCCCAGGTACAGGCTAGGATCGCCAAACAACGCGGACGCCACATTGTTGTTCTGCACCAGCATGCTTGCCGCTTGTTGACTGGCCGAGACGCTTGCATTTGTTCTAGAATTTGCTCCCGAAGAAACAGCAGCCGATAGTGCCGCAGAGGTGGGCGTCAGTGGTCGGCCTGTCGAGTTTCTTTGGGTCATGGACGGAGTCGGAACGCCAGTCGTTGAGCTTGACGAAGACCGGCGACTTGGGGGATTTGTTACCACAATTGATGACGTTGATCCGGATCGGCGCATCGTGCGAAACTTGTCCTTGAGCTGCACATTTGAACGATCGTTGAAAAGCGGTCCCAGGTCCTTGTCTATTAAAATCAAGGACCAGACATTGCGCTGACCATTGTACTTCTTCACGCCTTCCATTAGTGCGCGTTCTTCTGCGGCTGAAAACGGACGGTACTTGCGATGGTTCTTGCGGTTTTCTGTGTACGCTGCCAATTCAGGGCGAGTCTTGATCAGTGTTCGCCACTTGTCTTTCAAATCCACGCCACTGCGGCCATGAAATAAATGGCCGAGATGCGGATCCCGCAGAATGGAGCTCCAGGGGCAACTATCATCCGCATATCGCTGCACGCCCAACACGAGTGCTGTGACTTCGTGGGGGCAGTATTTTCTTCGCTTGCCTTTGACGCGGTCGCCGACATTTTCACAGGCGAATTCCGGCGAATTCCGTGGAAATGCATAGCCACCGCCGGGTGCGACAGCCGTGACGCCGGCCGCTTGGACAGCCGCAGCAACGAGACCGACAGCCGTGGCGTTTGAAGCGTTGCTTGTGGGAACCATGGAACCTTGACCCTGCAAACTGGTGGAATACTGGATCGCTTGTTGCTGCTGCTGCAGTTGCTGGGCTTGTTGCTGCATCTGCTGCTGAATCTGCTGTTGCTGGAGCTGGTATTGCTGCTGCTGATGAAGCTGCTGCTGCATCTGAAGTTGTTGCTGCAGCTGCTGTTGCTGCTTAATCTGTTGCTGTTGTTGCTGCTGCGCGGCATTGGACGCGTGCTGCTGCTGCTGTTCTTCCGTTAGCTGCTGCTGTTGCGGCAGCGCATTCGGCGCCGCTGCACTCGTCTTCACGGGCGTTCGCGGCATCTACAGGAACAACATGGAAGCTGTTAGTATAACGTTCATCCATCCAATCGCTCGCTGGGTCGCTGGCCATCAACGCCATGCAAGACAAGCACCAGTACCGCTTGCCAGCATCCCAATCAAACGCCTCGAGCGACATACACACGCATCCCTTACCTTGGCGTTCTTCGGCGGTGCCTCTTCAGTCACCTATTCGCACGAATCCCTCGCCCTACTACTTTCGAAAGTAAGACCGGAAGCCCTGGCGCGCAGTGGGATGAGTATGGGACGGCGAGGTCGAGAGGGCTTGCGGTTCGTCGTCGCCGGGTCGCTGCCGTTTCGCGCGGCTGCCACTGGTTGGCTATATATAACAACCCCTTCCCAGACCAAAGGGCGCGACACGCAAAACCCCTTGCGTCTTGTGCGACTTGGGCGCGCTCTCTCTCGCGGGTGTATGCGCGGGAAAAATCAACCGAATCCGGTTCGTGTAGCCACTCAAATCAGCTCGGCACTGGCCACTAGCTGCTGCGGCGGCAGTGGTGGAGCTTCGCTGTTGCTGGCTATCGGCGAATGCGTCTACAAGCAGCAATCCATTGCATTAGCAATCCGAGCCAGTTGCCAGCCGTGGCCCAAGGCGCATGCGCGCAAATGCAGTCGAACCCACCGATTGGTTGCACCTGGTTCAGTCGTGCGCTGGTAGAAACGCAGAAGGAAGCAGACGCCTGGAGGAGCGCGGGCGTCACGTGTGTTGGTCCTGGGCGGCTGCGCTGGCGTCCTGCGCTGGCGGCAGGAGCGAGCAGAGAAGTCGAGGGGAGAGCGGTCGAGCAGTCGAGCGCGGGCGCTGGCGGGTGGCGGCGGCGCTTTGTTTGGCTCGGTTGCCCTTTGGTTCACGCTTCTTCGCGCTTTCGCTTGTCGAATTGCCCCCCGCGGAGGCTTGGGCAAAGTTTAAAAAATTCACCCCACCCCTGAGGTTTTTCATCAGGGTTGTCGCTTGCATACATTAAGTAAGTGATAGAACTCATTTAACCTTGTGTTTGAGGTGTACTTTTCACCCGCGTCTGCACGCGATTGGAGGTTTTATCTGGTGGAAGAGGTAGGTCTTGGGCAGGGGCAGGGGACCTACACCACGAATACTTTCCTGTCAAATTCTTTAGAGTTGTAATAATTAATATACCTTGGACACCAGATATCATTTAACTCAGCTGCGTAGCCCTGTGAAAGCGCATATTCAACCTGGGAAAAGAAATCCAGCGGACCCAGATGGCAGAAGCCGCAGCGATGGCCCAGCAGGAGGCCGTGACCTTCATGGAGACGCTGGAGCACCTGGGCGGGCTCTACGCGGTCGCGGGGGCCGTTATGGTGCTCATGGCCGCCTATCTGCTGCTGGTGGAGTGGCTGCTGCCGCGCGGTCGCACGACACGAAGCGCCTTCCAACGCCAGAGCCAACGCAAGAAGACGCGCTGACCATCCAGGCGCCTCCAAGAAGAAATCAGTCCAGGGCCTAATATAGGGACGGAGGCAGCGGAAGCCGCCGCGTGTTGCCAATCCTGGGAGAAATTTCACTTGATTTAAGTATACTCCCTCGTTATGTGGGCGTTTGCGCATCTGCTTGATTCGTCCGCTCATCAGAGAAGGATGCGCGGCCACCAGCGGCGGCGGCGCGTTGAAGTGCACGCTCTCACAGACTTGACAAGCAGACAGGGCGTTACGGTAGGATACGCGGCAGGAGGAAGAAGGGCGACATTAAGCCATCTCGCCATGGCAGCCCCAGCCCGCCCGCATTCCACGATGCCAGGCCTCGCGCTGCCGGCGGGGAAGGGGGCGCCGTTCGTTCACAGAAGAGCAGCATTTGGACCAATGAAATGACTGGTTCGTCATGTTCACCCAATCATATTCCGTTATTCACTTTTCCGCCAATGGGAATCCATCGTGCAGTTGTGTGCGTATAAAACCGGTGTCGATACCGACCGCGCGGGTAAAAACCGAACGCCTCTTCAAGATCGCCATCCAGATCACCATGAGGCTCGTGGCAGCATGGCCGATCTCTCTGCTGCTGCTGCTGGCTCTAGAGTCGGTCTCGGCCTTCCTCCGACTTCCCATTGTCATCCACCCGCATCGACATCGCCCCCTCCACGTGCGCATGCCAGACCCAGCCTCTGGGCCGCACTACAAGCCGGCCAATCATCCAGACACGCTGCTGGGCACCAAGACATCCACGCCTCCGTTCTCGCACCTGGCGCTGCGCAATCTAGATAACGACCAATACTTTGGTCAGATATCGCTGGGTACGCCGCCGCAGTCCTTCAGCGTCATGTTTGACACCGGCTCCAGCGATCTCTGGGTGCCCGGCTTCTCCTGTCGGACCTGTGGCCAGCATCGACCGTTCAACCGGCCGCTTTCCACCACGTTCCGAGAGACCGGCGAAAGCTTCACAGGGCTGTACGGCAGTGGCGACTCTTTCGGCGTCATTGGCGAAGACGTCATCACCATGGGCAGCTACTCCGTGCCTGATCTCGCCTTCGCCGTCATCACCAACGAGACCGGAGATATCCCCGTAAGCCACGCTCTTGAGCTTTCTTGGTGCCTTAATGAGCTGCTAATAACTGTGTGTGTTGTCTAGTCCCTGGCCATGGATGGCGTGGTCGGATTGGCCTTCACCGGCATGAGCAAGATCAACCACCCGACGCTGCTGCAGAAGCTCTCGACCACGTATCCGGACCTGAACGCCGTCTTCGCCTTCGGTCTATCAGCCGATCGACCGGCAGAGCTGCATCTCGGAGGATACGACCTCGCACTCGTGGGCCCAGAGCCCGTGATCGCCTACTTTCCCGTTGTTAAACTGCCCAGTACGCATTGATGCTGATTGAGCTGCTTCTCACCTGTCGATCATGCTCACTAGTTTCTTGTTGGTCTGCAGCCGATAGCCAGCTGACGTACTGGACTATCGTGCTCCATGACTTCCGTCTGCTGCACCAGAGGAGCGACGGCGCTGTGCTCAAAGGATCCAACTTTTGCGGATCCACCTGCTACGCCATCGTGGACAGCGGGTCTTCGTACACCTACGTGCCGCCGCAATTGTATCCGCAGGTGATCGCGCAGGTCACGCGAGGCCAGAACTGCGATCTAACGCAGGCCATATGCTTCAACACGAGCTATGAGTCGTTCCCGACGCTCTCGTTCTCCTTTGGCTCCGGGGGGGAGGACATGGAGCCCAATGTCTTTCGTCTCACGCCTCAGGACTATCTGGAGTGCGATGACAAGCTGCAGGCCTGCTCCCTCGAGCTCCAGGACCACGGGTGAGTCAGTGCTCCAGTGCGTGTATTGGTACTGGGTCAGCTGACTAAGACATTTGCCACTTTGGAATAGGGACCTGGGCGATGATCTCTACTGGTGGGTCCTTGGGGACCGATTCCTGCGAGCGCACTACACGATTTTCAATCTGGACGCCATGAGCGTGGGCATGACCTGCGACGCGCGATCGCCCAAGTGCAGGATCACGACCTCGGCGAGCTCTACGTGACTCAGTATGCACTGAATACAACAACAGCCTTGTTTTCCAATTCATTGGCGGCACGTCTAACAGGAATCGCTTCAGTGGGCCACCAAGCAGCAGAGCGAGTGAGGCGGCGGTATACGGTCTGCGCTGAATGCTATTATGCATAAGATTACGAAGCTTGGAGCTGCTCGCGAGTCCAATTCGACCGCTTTTGACTGTAGCTCCAGCGCTTGGGCAAACAAATCATTTTTGCTCGTGATATGCAAAGGAATCGCGCCAAAAGCATGGCTCCAGTGCGTAATTAGTTGGCGAAAAGGCCGAGAACGAGTTGAAAAATCGGAAACAAGTCGATGGTTGGATTTCGTGCAGGAAAACAGCACGAATCAGAGCAAACGGTGGCTGACCAGGGAGAATCGGTGGGAGACCCAAAAGGTGGCGTGAATCGAAGGCCACAGTAGTTGGATCTACGATATCTGTCGCATCCATGATCGGCAGCTGGATGGCGCCTCCAGCGACCGAATGCAGCTTGTACTGGCAAACATAGAGTCGCGGAGATAGATGAACACAGAGAATGTATTCCACGCCTGGAGGTGTGGCCCATTCACGCGCATTTCCATCCAATACCAGCCATCCTCGTGACACTCCGACTTCGACATTTAGCGTATGACATTCCCTCCATCCAAGGCTAGCGGGCAGAACCGCTCCAATTCCACGATTGGGACCAAAACTGGAGTCCGGTTCAATATGCTCAAGACTCCGCACGAATGACGATCTACAAGGCAGCAAGAACTGCTCATCTGTTCCCGTTGCGTTGATGACTGCGAGGCCCAAGGAGCCAGCAAACTTCTCGTGGATTTTCCCTTGTAGTTCAACGATGTAGAGCTTCCCGTTATTCCAGTGCATGGCTCTTGAGACGAGCGCTTGTTGCTCCAACGTCACGTATTGACACCAATCTTCTAGTGTGAGATTGCAAACGTACACACCGGGATTCGCTTCATCGCGCTGGGGGAAATTTGAACTACCTATAAATCAAGCTTCCTCATGACTCCGTTGATACACTTAGCCGCCATGTTCCAATGCGTTGGCAGTCGAGGAGGCAACTCCACGGCGCCGCGGGAGCGTACATCATGCGTGGTGGTCGGTTGCGCCAATGAGCAGCGCAACCTGTTTGCGGGGCGATTTTCAAAGCGAATTGCGAAGGTCAGCGCTTTAATAAATAGCACAAAACTAAACTCGGTCTCCACAGCAATAGTGTTCGCACTCTAAATCAGTTCTTGAGATGATTTTGCCAAATTGAAAAGACAAATTGGCACTGCAGCCCATAGCTCAACAGAAGCCAGGGATTGCGTATGGCCCAGCCGCATTGAATCAAATTTGAAGCGAGTGAGGAGGTCACCAGCACAGTTATTTCAGTGACAAGACTGACATATTAACTGTTCTTGAGAGCCTCAAACATGGTGTGAGTCTTAGAATCGCTCTAAGACCTTCTGACTTGGACTCCTACGAATTGTCAAAATATCGCGACCGGGAGCATCCAGATGAGAAGTCGGATATCCAATCACACTATAATCCCAATGCCTTAGAAACTTCCAGACTCAGTTCTTCGTTCACAACTTTGGGTTC
Organism: Elongisporangium undulatum; assembly: GCA_023334555.1. NCBI lineage: Eukaryota > Oomycota > Peronosporomycetes > Pythiales > Pythiaceae > Elongisporangium > Elongisporangium undulatum. Next base: position 4,640 of record JAADVF010000615.1, on the reverse strand, counting down.
GCTGGCGTAGCGTTATACTATGTCCTGAAGCGTTTTGATAACTTCCTTCATCGCAGGCTGATCCGACGGTTCCCACGCTCAAAGGCGTGAGATGAGATCCCACCGAGCCTCATTAACCTGCGTTGGTCTGTTTGGGAGCTGCTTGGCCTTCAAGAGCTTGTACTTGACTGTCGTGTCAGCAAAATTGCCCCACGGAAGACCTCCCCCCCTTCACAGCCTCCAAGATGCACATGCCAAACGAACAAACGTCCGGCGCCAGCGATCCCTGCGTCTGACCTTCAATTACTTCCGGAGCCTTCCAGTGAATAGCACCAACCTCATCGGCGATCGGATCAACGCGATCGGATATCTTGAAGCTGCTGCTGCTTATAAATCGGCACATGAGTTTGAAGCAAGCGAAGGACAGTCGCATCATCTCCGTTGGTAAGCGCTCGGAGTAACCATGCCCAGTCATCAATCGATAAAGGCGAACTGGTTGGAGAAGGAGTGATAGAAGACAACAAATGCGCCTGTAATTCGCAGATGACTTTGGCATGGTCTTGTTTCTAAGCGAGAGTCAACGCTGCGTCTCCAGTGTCCGTTCGGATGTCAGGCCTTGCACCAAGCTTGAGCAGCATGTCAACGTACCGGTGATAGTCAGCGTGCGCTGCGATCATCAACGTCGTCCAGCCCTGATGGCTGGCTCACTTGGTCGATGGACGCTCCATAATCCAGCAGCAGTCTGATGGCTTGGGGTCGTCTGTATTCTTCTAGATTGGGCGGGCCCTTCTTGTACGGGCCTCGAACCGAGAGAATCAAAGCCTTTTCGCCAGTATCAGCATCTTGAGGCCAGCAGCCGAGCCTGCTTCCGAGAGCATGTTCATGTCCATCGTTTCCACCGGCAGCTGCGTCCATCAGCGCTGTTCAGCTCTTGTTGTCCACCAGAACAACGGCCGCACGGTCTCGATGTTGCTTTCATTCACGGTCTTCAATATAGCCGAGTTATTGCAGATCTCACGAGTGGCCAGCTTCAATGCAGTCTCACTTGAGCTCGACTGCGCATCGATGGGCGAGCCGGTGTTTAGCAAGAGCGTCAGGGTTGAGGTGTTCGGCTGCATACAAAAGCGTCGTCTTCCCGTCTGCGTCGAAATCATGGACGGACGCGCCACGCTCCAGCAACAGCCTCGTGTTGGTTGCGTTGCCAGAGGTAGCAGCGAGAATCAGCGGCGTTGGCTCGCCAAGCGATGCGCGCAGGTGGACAGAAGCGCCTGCGTTGACTAGTATGCGCACCATAGAACCATCTTCACTATAGCGAAGCGCTATCATCAAGGGCGTCTGCTTGTTCCTGCTGTCATGGGCGTTGAGATCGCCCCCGCGCTTGAACAGCAGCTTGACCACATCTTCCATGGCTCTCTTCACCGCGTGATTCTGCACGTGGGGTTGTGGAATGCGAGCCTTCGGAACTCCTTTGCTCATGCAGCATGCGCACGATGGAGTCCTGGTCGCTAGTCCACTCTGCAGTCAGCGCCGCGAAGGCGTTGCTGAGTGTTCGGAAGTCGACACTCGCGCCTTGCTGCAGCAGGCAGCGAACGACCTCCATATGCCCGGACTTGGCGGCGGCATCCAGAGCCGTGCCGTTGTAGCTGTCGTCGACCTACAGACCTGGGGCCTGGAGCAGCAGACGCTGGACGTCCGCCATTCTCCCATCTCCAGCGGCGTACACGAGCGACGTGCAAACCTGATTTTAGTCCACTCTGTCGTACTTAGTAAAGACACTTGGGTACACAAGTGTGGATGGGTACACTGTACCACACCATAGATCCGATTGAGATCTCAATCACTAAAAGGTCGAATCTTATTAATCGGTGGCTCATGACAAAGGCCACATGGCTGCAGAAGCCCAGTCAGTGGCGCTGGCCCTCCAAGAGCCAATCGCTGGTGCTTTTGGGCGGGTTGCTGGTGCTGCTGCTGGCATTTGAAGCAGTCGTGATGCTCATGGAGACTCGGCCGCTCATGATGCAGGGCGCCGTGAAATTGCAGGCGAGACTGCGTTCTCCCGTCGATTCGGACCACGCTCTTAGCTTCAACAGTTCACAGAACACCAGCATGCGGCTGGAGACAAGCCACAACAGCACCAGCAGTCAGCTCATGAAGAGCCACGAGCGTCCGATCGGAACCAGCAGAGCCACGGTACTTCATCGCATCAGCACCAACAGCTCTGGCATTAATGAAAACGCCAGCATCACGAGCACCAGAACCGTCAGCACCAGCACCACAGCACAGCCCACTGAAGCCCAGCAACCTACTGAAGCTCAGCAAGACAGCATTCAGTATTCATTCCCACCCGACAAGTGCTCACCGCAGACGCTATCACCACTGGACATAGCCTATCACCGTGACGACGACGGGTTCTACACGCAGTTGCTGAACACCACGTATCCTCCGCCAGTGTTTCAAGGCAGAGCCACGACGCTCTGTGCCAGGGGTGAGCACGACGCTCGGTACTGGGACTACTGCCTGCCGATCTCAGGCCGGAAGGACGTCCCATACTGCCACACAAAGAGCCGAAACGATCTATTGCAACCGCTCACGCGAGAGACACGCTGCTTTAACAGCGCGCTGCACATGCTCACAGCAGACGTTTATGACGCGATGAAGCGAGTGGATCTGCATCCAGCGCTGCTCTTTGGCTCGCTGCTGGGCGCCGTGCGCGATGGACTGACCATTCCATTCACTGAAGACGCCGATCTTGGCTACAACGTGCATGGTGACTTCGAACGACCGCGTAAGCTGCAGGCAGAGCTGGCCAGGATAGGCTATCACATGTTCTGGATGGAGATTTGGCGTATCTGCATCGCCCCCACGCATCCGCTGGCGTCCAATCTGTACGATCCAGAGATGGAGCTGCTGCGTGGCTCCATGGAAGCGCCGTACGTGGATCTGTACGAGATGAAGAAGATGAACGACACGACTTGGAGGGTGGCCGAGGCGTCACCTGATCCGCTGGTGCCAGCAGTCAAGATTGAACCGTTCTCCGAAGTGACATTGCATGGCTTGAAGTACGATACGGTGGCTGATCCCCATTATTTGCTCGAACGAGAGTACGGCGCAGACTACATGACGCCTAAGCCACGCTGAACCCACACAAGCGCAAGTAGATCCTTGATCTTCAGGTTGCTTGATGACTCGCTGTTGGCCTTTTATGCTGTTGAACATGGACTTTCTTCAAGGTCAATCAAATTAATTGGACTCATTATATGTCATTGCTGTCGCACAATTGCTTCTAGTGAATCTACAACCTGTTTCATATCTGGACGATCCGACGGTTTCCACGCGCACATTCGCGAAATCAAGGCCCATTGGCTATGATTCACGTTGTTTGGCCTACTCAGAAATTGCTTGGCCTTCAAGAGCTTGTACTTCACGGTCGCATCAGCAAGGTTGCCCCAGGGCAAACCCCCTTTCACGGCCTCCACGATGCACATCCCAAAGGAGTAAACGTCTGAAGCTAGCGATCCGCGTGTCTTGCCTTCAATGACTTCCGGAGCCTTCCACTGAATGGCACCAACATCTTCAGTAACAGCATCTCGATCCTTGGAAGAAACCTTGAAGCTGAGGCCAAAATCCGTCAATTTTGCCGGTCCAAATCCTGATGGACGAGTGCCACCGACAAGAATGTTGTTGCACTTGAGATCACCATGCACCACTTTGTGGTCCTCGTGCAAATATTGCAGTCCACGTGCTGCTTCAAGCAGCTTTTCCCACAAGATTGCTAGGTCTTGCGCTCGGTATAAATAATCCGAGAGTGTGCCATTCTCTGCCAATTCACACACGAAGAACGGATTCCCCACGTGACATGCTCTGTAGAGCTGGATGATGTTTGGATGTTGAAGCTTGTGCCAAATGCCAACCTCATTCATAAACATCTCTTGGCTGTGCGAGTCATGCAGGAAAGCGCACTTCACAGCCACCTTCGCTCCTTTCCATCGACCGATATGAATCGATCCATACGATCCGCTGATAAATGATTCATCGAGATCGACATCTTGAGGTGGAATAAACCACGACGGAACAGAATCAATCGCAAGCTTTGAGATGCTGGAGATATACTGAAAGATCCTGTGCATCAAGGCAATCTCTTGCTCTGAATATTTGGATGCACGAGCGTCGCATTCAAATAAAAGCAGCATCAGCACTTCTCGCTGCGCTTCGGTCTGTTGCAGCTCTTCAGAAATAACGCTCTGGTCCATTTGAATCAATGTTTCCATGTGCATTTCGTATACTTTGACTTGTTCATTGAATGTCTGCTCCCAGCTGCAATGAATGCTCGAGTCTGCCGATAGATTATATTCCAGCATAAATGGATCCAGCTGACGATGGATTCTCTTGCAAGTCTCCACAATTTGATTGCTGCCGACCAAATGGAGCACTGTGAGGTTTCTCGAATATTTAAGGAGGAATATGTGCGCTCGATCGATCATTCGCTGAAAATAGCTCATGGGTCCTCCTTGCGCGATCTTGGGCATGGTATTTAATTGCTTTCCAATATCATGAAGCCGGGTGCAAACGTGGCGACAGATGTCGTGAGCTCCAAGCATTCCATTGCAAAGATCAAACAGCACTGTTGTCGGATTCACACAGCCGAAAGAATGGGTTGATGG
>JAADVF010000614.1:0-17678 GCA_023334555.1 Elongisporangium undulatum | reverse complement strand
TTGTTGCATGTGACAGATGAACATTCGAGAGTTCGAGAATGTTCTAGGATGCATATTAGGAGAACAGGAAATCTACATAACTTAATGTCACTTTCCATTCTACCACCTAAGTAACGAGAGCTCGATCCAATACTACTACACTGCCGATCTCTTGTAGTTGGAGGCATCAATCGCTATGGCCGCGTTCTGAAGAATGCACAAGCAAGAAGCGCAGAGTTGAAGTACCTGCAGCATGTGATGAAACAGGCCCAAGACTCCCGAGAGCAGCGGTCAAGAGCACAGCAGGTGCTAGCAGCCCAAAATCCAGGAGATTCAACTATGGCCAAGACCCGTAGCCGGATTCATCAGCTCTGTAAGCAATGGAAGAACAATGCCAATCGGAAAACGCCTACGGAAGAGCTGATTAGCAAAGCAATGAGTCGACTCCAGCGCTTCCAACTCGACGGTTCAAAATTCAATTTGACCACCTACCGTCAAGTGATTATAAATCAGCCGCTGATCCAAGTGCAACTCGAGTTGATGCATGTTTTTGCACTATGGATGCAAGTGCTTGCTGTGACCATGGGTTCCGGTACTAGTAACCAGCCGATTTCCAAAGAAGACTCGGTTGAATCCATGCAGAACGCGTATGCGGATGTGACCAACTGGGAGCACAAACTGTTTGTATTGTATGAGGAATCACGATCGTTGCAATCCAAAATGGAAGCGTTTGTGGCTGGCGTTCGCCTTCGAAGCTTTTACTTGTTGGCGCTCAACAGCCATTCACAACGCTCAGCATCGACGGAGGACTCTGTGGCAATCTTGAAAGAGGAACTTACATACAAGTTTGAATCGCTCAAGACCTCGAAAGATTGTCGTTCGGATGACATCAAAGCAGTTCAACCGCTTGTGGAGCAATGCCTCCGCCCAGCAGTGTTCTACCAGCGAATGACCAGTGAGGAGAAGCGCAGTATCCAGCTGGTCATGAAGTTCACAGACACGCACACCGGGGAATACCAGTGCCCCAATGGACATCCCTATGTAATTGCGGACTGTGGGGGCGCCATGGAACGGAGCACATGCCTTGAATGCCATGCCACCATTGGAGGCGAACGTCATCGCGTGGTAGACAGCAATACTGGCGCGCATTGGTATTTCCAGTGAACTTGAGGCGCTAATGTGTTTTTTTATTGTGGCTTACTCCATATTTACTTGTAAACGGAAATCGTTTCTTTGACCGCACTTGGCTCACGATTGTATGTATTCTCGGGTCGCAGTGCTATTCGCGCACACTTGACACCAACAACCACCAACTTCCGCTTGTACTTTATATACGCGTGGTAGTAACACATTGTCCTCATCTCTCCTGTTTGGGTACGAATCGACCACGAAATACGAAATGCTTCGTCCAAGCAGAAACGAAACCCAGAAGACCGAACTGTGCCCCAGCGTTTTCAGAAAGCCGGGCGGCAATTCCAGGCCGAGTACTTGCAATCGCTCATCACTGAACTCGAGTGAGTTTCGAATCTGAATGAGAATTCGTGCTGTCTGCTCTCGATACTCTTTCGTCACTGAATCATGGCATTGAGCAGCTTCGACTTCAAAGCACTTGGTGGTGATCAACGCAATGTGGCTGTACTGAATCTTCCAGATATTGTAGAGTGGGTAAAAAATGACCAGCATCAGTAGTGCGTTCGCACATGCGCGAATTAGAAAGAAGAAGCCTGGAATCGGGGCTCTGCCGAGCGCGATGTACCAGCAAATCCACACGAGCGACACCAGGAACTGAAGCAGAGAGACTGCCACGTACGGGATGATCGTGATGATGTTGACGTTTGTGACCTCAATCAATTGAGAACGCAGCTGAAACCACGCGAGGCAGTTTTCCACCATTCCAAAATCGATCGGTAAATGCGCTTTGTGGTCTGGGACCCACACTCCAACACTCCTGCTGAGGTCATCGAAGCTGCTCCACACATCCCATAAAGGCTCGGTATTGAAGAATAGCACAACCAACCGAACCGTCAGAACAACGATGATAAGCACGACAACGACATGGCCAAAGGTGTCGACAGACTCGTGCGTTGATCTGTCACGCTGAAAACGCTGCAAACCAAGCATGGATTGAGGGTGACCATAGTTGAATCTCACTTACAGCTGAGCACAGTACGTCAGGAGTCGACACGATCGCAGCCAAAAAGTCATGATTGGGCTGCAACTGAAAGTTAATCGAGTGCGGGGTAGTATTCACCAGACTTGCGTACCAAAGCTGCTCTAGGGAGCAATTCAGTGCCGTGCTGAGAGTGGTGCTGTTGATGTAGTTGAAACCCATGGAAAATGTAGGCAGGCCAGAGACAACGGTCGGCATCGGATCCAAATGCAAGCTCAAATGCAGTCGTGCCATCTCCGAATCGCTGCTGGTAAGGCACACTGGGACGATAGATGAGTCAATGATGGTATAATATGTGACATGAGGCAGATGCGCCGCGTTGCCAAGTGCGTTGATCATCGTTCTTGAGTCCGACGAGATGATCGTGATGAACAAGGTGGTGCAAAGGACGACGCAGACGGTGGCTAAAAGCGATCCGTAGCCGGCATCAGAGCTCTCAACATGTCGCTCGACATGTCGGAACGACCGCGTCATGTGAACTCGGCAATGACGCTGGCCGCCAAAATTATCATCTCGAGCGTCTTTGCAGACAACAGAAGGCAGAGGAAACCAAAACATCACGTTGGACTGCTTTCGCTGGATCCGACACTGGTAGTCGCAAAAATGCGACACCTTGCTTCGGTCCAGCACATAGACGACATAGTGACCGAAAAAGCTCAATCCGAGGCCCACTTCACACACCAAATCACGGAATATATAGCCAATAAAGTCCACAATGTCTTCGACCTTGTCCCTTCTGGCATGCAATTGCGCCTGAGTCGACAGGATTTGCACAAAGATCACTTCCCAAGACACGATCCAGTACCACGCCCACGCTGCTCCGTTCACTTGCGCATTCCGTATGATACCCCAAATGGTGGCAGCATTCCAGATCAAGCAAATGCCAATATGCATGAACCGAAACTTTGCAAAATACTCGTCGTACTGAATGCTTGGCCACAGAAGTCGATACAGCCACACCTTCGCTTTCACATTGCTGCCTCGTTGCGATTTTACCCAGCGACCTACGCATCGATTGATCAGATAATTGAAAAGCCCGACTGGATAGAGCACAAGAATCCCCAGCACGAAGTTCATGTGGTCGAACTGTCGCAAGAACGCCACTTTGGCTTTGGTGGAATCCTTGCCAATAGGGCGGTGACTGCGTTTACAATCCTCGGCTTCTTCAGATGCGACGCACTGCTCAATGCGGCAGAAGTCGTGTTCAATGTGGTTTCCTGAAATGATACTGCGATATTGAGCTGAAACTGCAGGACTGTCTTCAGTCATGCTGTCTGGTACCTTAGAGCGGTCTGAAGGTGCGACAACCGTCGGGTGGATCTCTGCCGAGCTCACTGAAGTCGCAGTTGTGCTCTCTCTTGACTCCTGGGGAAGTATGTCATTCGCAGACATAGCCTTGAACGGGTACTTGTCGTAGCAAATCGCACAGAGATTGTGCAGGTACTTGTGCTTGTGGCAAGAGACGCACTCATACCGAGCTCCAACGATCGACTCTAAGCCCTTGGTCACACATCCATCGCCATCGCAGTAATACCCAAGATGGACTGGATCCTCTGAACCATTATCGGGTTTCGCATCCGGGTCAACAGTTTCCGTCGCAACAGTTTTGCCATTTGCGTTGGCTTTCGCACCGTTCGGATCCGGCGGCATTGGCGTGACAGCTTGTGAGATATTGAGGGGACCCAGTGCATGCGTCATGGTTCGTTTGCAGGGAATAACCTTGTGGCACTGGGTCAGTCCTCGACGGGTCGGCGAAGAAACGGACGAGCTGTGGTTTCAACAGCACTGGTTTTCGCCAGTGCGATGGCTGCAAAAAGAACGGACGGAACAGAGTCGCGAAAGCAACTTCCTGAGCTCCCGAATCAACTACACACATGGCAAAGCTCTTGTTCGCGTCTGGCCGTACCAAAGTTCCCAGATGCGTAATAGCTAAGCCAGCAACGTTAGCGACACATGCATATAAATTCTAGAGGGGGAGAAGTACCAAAGTCTTATAATATATTGGACTTTGGCGTCTGCTATTAGATCAGTTTCAGTGCAGCAACAGCATGAACTGAACCAGCGAGTGAATCGTACGCGCTGACAAAACTATCCGTTGGAGAATTCCAATCCAAAGAGAATGTGGTGAAAAGATTTCCACGAGTCTAATGCCAATCAGACACGTCGAGCTGGAGTTTGCAGTCCATTCGTCGACCAGCCAACTCTATCGTTATCGTCAGTTGCTGCTCGCATGAGACTTTTGCTCCCAGGAAGTCACGGAAGAAAACAAATACGGTGCTTACTCTGTTAAGTACGTATCCTGGCGGATCTTGAAGAAAACATGGCGTCAGTTCTTGATCGGCGCATCATGGGGAGCGCGCTGGAGGCCGCTCCGGAGCGTTCGTCGGCGGCTGCGGCTGCGGATCGACCGCTCAAGTGGCGCGTCGGGGTGCGTCTGGCTCCGCCCTCGCGACGTGAGCCCAAGCTGGTGGCGGCGGAGACGCATCCGTTGGTAGCCACGCGCAGCGCCAGGAGCTCCGATGGAGCAACTGCTGCTGCTGCGATGGCGCAGAGCGCTCGCGAGCAGAGTGCCGTGGAGAAGCTGGATGCACTGATGGCCGCGACAGTGGAAGATCGTGAACTGGAGCAGGCTCCGAAGCAGCTGACCCGCACGTCATCGACCAACAAAGCCGAGCTGATCGTGCTCCAGGATGGCGATTTGGACCCGTTGGGCGCGCTGCTGTCGCTGGGCGATACCCAGTCAAGGCCAGGCAACAACAGCCTAAAGAAACCTGCTACTGTCTCTTCTGCAGCTGGACAGGCGACTGCAAAGGCCAGCGCTTCGTCTGCGATGGTTGAGACGATGCCGCAGACCATGAAGGACCGATGGACGGCGCACAAGGATCGCGTACTGGCCAAATACGCCACGCACACGTTCAAGATCAAAGCGGTTCGTTGGCCTCTGCACTCTCACACCAAAAGCTAGAGGATGCTGTTCTGATCGTGACTATGTCGTATTGTAGAGTATGCTCGAGATCCATGAGCTTGAGCGTACGTAGCTCTTCAAAGTATTTAACCCCCAAAGGTCGCAGCACTGACGCTCTCTCGTTGTTGTGTCGATGCTTTTGACTGCTATAGACGACCTCGCATGGACGCCAAAGATTGATTACCAGCGAGCAGACGATGGAGTCGCTTCGGACGGACTGCATGTGATCAAGAAGACGCGGGCTCGACTGGAGCAGTTTGAGCGCAAGGCCAGCGAGAGCACGTCCGGCGGCAGTAGCAAGGGAGATCCTACGCTGGAGCTCACTCAGAGCGAGTACATTGCGCGCATTCATAAGATGGAGAAAGAACTGATCGCCGCGTGGGACGACAACCGCAAGGTCGAGGCCCTGCGGATCGCCATCAAATGCGTCAAGCTGCTAGCCGATACCACGACCTGTCCGCAGTTGTACCCATGCGCCTACGTGCTCGTGACGGACGTGCTGGATTGCTTCGGCAGACTGGTCTTTGAGCGAATCAAGACTCGTGCCTCAGAGGATGAAAATGGTCAGCCGCTGCCCAAGCCGTTGTCCGACACTTTCACCAGTGCAGATGTGAACATCCACGCCAAGGAAACGTGCCGCAACTGGTTCTACAAGACGGCTTGTATCCGCGAGCTTTTGCCACGCATGTATGTGAAAGTATTGCTCTATGTATGCTGGTTCCCTCAGTGTTCTGATATCAAACGTGTACATGGTCAGCTTTATTGAGATTGCGCTGCTCAAGTGCTACCGGTTCCTCTGCGACAACGAGTACGAGCAGATCGTCGCGCGGTTGTCCAACATGATCAAGTAAGTATTGAAGCATGTACATTACCCATTGCGCTACTTCTAACTGGTGTACAAACTGCAGGGGAGTTGGAGAACCCATGGTGGCGCTGTATACTCGATTATACTTGGGGCTTGTGAGCTCCGAGTTGCTGCCGAGTACAGAGCGCACGGCTGTCCTGAGCAGCCTGTACGACTATTTCTTCGCGTTCCAATCTTTCCAGCTTCATTCGATGGAGCGATGGCTCTCGCGGCAGAATATGACTCAAGCAGAGTATTTGTCCCTGCACTCGCCTGCCATCGAGTGGCTCATGAAGTGCGCTGCTCAATCCAGTGATCCCAGTCGATTTGCGACGCTGGTGGCGCATTACCAGCAGTTTTCAGGCAGCTCCATGGTGCTTAAGCACATTTGTGAGTCGTTTGGGCCAGAATTTTACGCCGCCGAGCCGCTGGAGATGTTTCATCTGATGCGGATGGCGTCTCCGTCGCATATCACGAAATGCCATCTATACAGTGTGCTGGCTGTTCAGTTGAGTACTTCGTCTGTTCTCACGAGTACAAAGGCAGGGAAGCTGCAGTTTTTGAATGAGGCGTGGACTTCCATCACAGCACAGGAAGATATTGCACAGTATATGGAATGCGCTGCGGCATTCATGAAGCTCATTGTCGCTCATTTCTCGGTGTGTTTGCGCATTTTGACGGCCTTGATATTGTCTTATGTATGACTGACAACTGTTGCTTCTTTTCCCAGCACCGTGAAGCTTTGATTTTATTGAAGGACGTTGTTCGCCATTTTAATTCGGCAACGCCTGAAGATCTCACAACCAACGTGTACAATTTACTGGGCGCCTTGATTGAAAACGTGGTCTATGGCTCTCAGCATCAGTTCGAATTCTTCACCAGATTGATTCCCTCAGCCGAATTTCTGGTAGGCAACCACCCATTTCACTTTGTTTTTGTGTTGAGTAGCAAGTTAAACACATCCTGATTTTCCATTTGTAGACGCTGATGGGGATGTTCAAGCATGATGCGAGTGTTAGCGTGGCCAAGAAAGTCTTGCAAGCGTTTGTCGGTGCAGGCAAAAAGCGCGGTGCAAATGGACTCGACGCAAGCCTGCGGCTTCATGTCGTGGGACCAGAGGCAGCTGTGGCGCACACATTATTTGTGATTTGCTGTCGTGTGCACGATGCCCTGGATTCATTGAGTACACCAACCGAACTTACCGACGCGACCAAGGATATTTGCGCGTTTATTGAGCGACTGGGTGTGTATACCAACGCCAATCAGCCTCCGCAGCAGAAGTCATCCGTCAGCTCTGGGGGTTCTCTCGAGGAAGAACAAGAAGCTCTGTTGATGCTCTACATTGACTGTCGAAGCGCGTTTTACAAGCTGGAGCCAGTCAAGGCAACTCTGTCAACATACGTGATGAAGCTGGCCATGCAAGTTCATCGTCATGGGCTCCGAGGCTCGAACTCCAAGAAGACCAAGAATCGCCACAATTTCGTGAAATCGTGCCTTGCATACGCGCACATTACGATCCCATCGATCTCGGACCCTTGGCAAAAGTTGGATCTGATGACGTTGTGCGCGAATGTGGCGCTTATCAACAACTGTCTGCCGCAGATGGATGCGTTTCTGAGAGCGGCCATTATGCTGATCCCTGAACTGGATATCAATGCACTCGAGTGCGAAGACACGCTGGTGCTCGACGATGCCAGCAGCGGAATGAGCTCACCGCTACTCATGCTTCCATTGGATATGGATCCACTATCGCGTCGTCGTCGCGCAAATTCGGATTTAGTGGGCGCGATTGGGTCGCTCGTGAGTGTTCTTGTGTATGCACCATGCCTGAACGACGACGACCCGTTCTACTTTGTCAAAGCACTGCGCAAGGCTGTGCTGGAGCGGCTTCCCTGGTCTATGCAAACCATCGAGCGTCGCCGTGTGGCGGCGGCAAGTGCCCGAGTACGCATATTGATGTATTTCCTGCAGCTTTTCGCACTATGGGGCCAACCGTCGCTGCCTCAGCGGCTGTCCGGTGTGGATTCCAACGATGTGCTGTATGGTGGAAGCGAAGAATTCAATGACCAGGTGCAGCTATCGTTTAGCCGAACGATTGAAGAGATTATCCGGGAGATTGAAGCCATTGGGTCACCAGATACGGATGATGCTGCTGCGACAAGCGCTGCGCCTGTTGTGGTGGTACCAGTGGAGACTCTTCTGGTCCAGATCGAGTTGATGCTTGATTTCCTCAATCATGTGGTGCCCGTACTGGACATGGAGGATGGAAGTCCTTCATTTGACAGTATTGATACTATTCTTAACCCCGAGGGTGGTGGTGGCTCAACTGGCAGTCGACGGCGCAAACGCACACGCAGTGGTGCCCATTTGGTGCGTAAATGTATGCTGTTCACGTTCAAAAAGGCACAAGAGCTGAGCCAAGCCACGAAAGATCCCCACGCAGCAGCGGCAGTACGACAAGCTCAATGGCTGCATGGATTCTACGCGACAACGCAACGCTATCTGGCTGATTTTATCCACACGATGCGTTTGAAGGCAGTACCGACCATGGACTCTAGCAAACAAGCAGTCCAGGCCCTGGATGATTGCATTCGCACAAGTACGTGGACGCGGGACTAGCGATGGAAGCAGCATTCACGCACGTTGCAAAGATGGGGGAACACACTTCGATAACCATGGTAATGCACTTGTATTGATGTTATCTGCTCTCACTCTGTTGCATCTGTTATGAAGCGATCCTGCCCATGGCAATATCGTTCTTTTGTTCTCAGCCCAGTGGATCTGCTGAGAACGTTTTCAGAGAGCCAACGACCGGTCCGTTATACCCACTCGCCGTCTGAGGGGGAGCTCAGGAGTTTCGAATTCCAAACCTCAACCAGCCAGACGTCGCGGGTCGTTTCAAAACAGCCCGAGAGCTCATGCTCAGGGTCTGTGGGCATCTTCTTCCTTGGTTTGAGGAGTTTCAGAGGGTCTCTATCCATCCTTCTCGATTCTTCCAAGGGAACCTCATCCTGGAGGTTTGTTGGCCTCCACCTGAGTGCTCATTCGCGCATTCGCCGACTCACCAGCACCAAACACAAGCACCAGACAAGCATGCCGGCCAAGGGAGGCGACAAGAAGGGAGCCAAGGGCGCGGACAAGAAGGTCGAGAAGGAAGCCCCCGCTGACAGCAAGAAGGGCGGTAAGAAGGGCGGCAAGAAGTAATTCAGCCTTCGGCCACAAAGGCGACGCTCCCGAGTGCATCAATTGCGAATGAAGAACCAGGAACCCGATGCGTGAGCTTGTGCTCTTGCTCTCCCCAAGCGCCATCTCGTGTATAAGAGACCGTGCGAGTGACAATAGCTCATTAGTATAACTTGATTTTAACGCAAATGATCATTCAGACGCTCGCATTCTCTCGCCTTGTTTCACCTACTTAAACGTTATTGGTGCGTCATGTGGCGGTATTTTCAACTTGCTGTCGCATGCTAAAGATAGGACGTTGGGATGTCGGAGAACGCTCGAGCGTGTCATTGCTTGTCGATGCGGTCCGTGTCTCGCTCGAAAGTGCAATGGCGAGTGCACCGAAAGCAAGTACAAAGGATCCATTCCAGCTCCAGTTGCATGAGATCGTGCCTGTTTCGCTTCCCATTCATGCCTTCCGCAGCTCCAGGCCCGGGACCACGCCACAGACTCACCGACAGCACCGGGAGCCTCTGAAGCTACCAGTGCACGGGTCGTTCTCAGTATCGCCCGCTGCGCTGTTTGGCACTCGTCGAGCGACTGCGCGAGAAGGACCCGGTGGCACACGAAGCTTCAAGATGAGGCAGACCCACCTCGCTTCAAATACAAATCACACCTCGATCCCTCGCCATGCGCAACGTGCGCAGCACCAGCATGCAAATTCCGATCCCATCGATTTCGACCCGTTCTCAGAGTCGCACTGCTACAAGGTTCTATCGCAACGGCCGGACCAGAGCGCTGCGATCCGATCCGATCCAGAGCAGCTCGTGCATTTCCGCCATTGGTTCTGCACGCATTTTCCAAAAGTAGTCGCTTCCTTCCGCGCCCTGAGGCTGCTTCCGTCCCGTGCAGTTCCGCAGCACCAGCCAAAGGAGCCAAAGGATGATGAAAGTGCCGATGAAGAGGACGAAGAGGACTCGAGTGACGATGATGATGAGGAGGAAGACAATGACCTTTCACCAAAATCAACAAGCGACCAGGACCATCGACGGCATCAAGCGCAGAGCCAAGCGTGGACGTGGATTTTTCAGCACGCCACGCTGATCTCTGCGATCCCTGGAGAGGAGGTCATCTCCCAGGATCGCACGGCCAGCGGCAATGTCTACTTTGTCCTGAACGGCCGATGCGATCTTGTGTTCCATGCCAAGTTCATCGCGTTTATCCTCGCTAAGCGCAAGGAGATCCAGCGGCAGCAGCCGCATTCAACCATCACGGCCGTGCGCAGCTTTGGAACGCTGTCTCTCACGGATGACTCTTTGCACGCGTCGCGACGAATCAGCTTGATGCATTTGTCGGACCAGGCTGCTCAACGCGCCATGGGCGAGCAAATCCACTTGCGTACGCTGTCGAGCGGCGATACGTTCGGTCTGGAGGCGGGTGCGTTTGAATTCCCGTGCCATCTTGTGACTGCCATTTCGAACGGCGCATTCCATCGAACAGAGATCGGCATCACGACCCAGGGCTGCATGTACGTGCTGGTGCTTCCCTTCAGCATATGTGAGCGCATCCGCAACTGTTTGGATAGCGTCATGGGGCCCATTACGGCACCACCAGCGGCAGCCACGGCTGCTTCTCAAACCGGCGGAAGACGGCGGCGCGCGGTAATGCTGGCCACACCACGCACGTTCCCGTTCACATTTGAATCCAACGACGTCGAGTTCCTGAGGCAGACGTTCCTGTTTCAATCCATAAAGGAGAGCAACCTGCAGTTCCTGGCCTCGCAGCTTCACCTCACGCGCATCCCCAAGCACGAGTACTTGTTCACGACGGGCCAGAGCGTCGCGGTGTACTTGGTGAAGACGGGGGAGCTCAAAGTGTCGACACTGGAACAGGTTCGCGTTCCGATATCAAACAGCTACGGCCACAGCTCGAAACACGACATGAAGGATAGCCACGATTACGCCAGCTCGCCTCCAGGAGACTCGACTGTGCTATCCTCCATGACCACGCTGGAAACACGGACTGTGGATCTGGAGATATTGCAGAAACACGATGCGATCGGACTCATGGAAGCCTGCCTTCTGCAGCCGACGTTCACGCACCACTGCATCGCCACCACCGAAGACGTGCAGGTGTACTCCTGCTCGGTCTTCGCGCTGCTGTCTGTGTTGTCTCAAGAGCGCACAGCGTCCGCGCACGTGTTGGAGAACCTCACGCGGCACTCGACTTGGTACAAACTGCGTCAGTTCACGGCGTTGAACCACCACAACACACAGACCGAGTTTAAACTGTCGCTCTCGGCACAAAACAAGAGCCCGCTGCAGTGTTCGCGATGCGGATGGACTGGCCACGGGTCCACATCGTCCATCTGCGTGCGCGCCGAGTCGCTCAAGTCCACGATCCGGCACCAGGCTGCTCGGCCACAGAGAACTAGCAAGCACGGGTCGGTCATTCATCCAGTGGGCACGCGAAGCTCTCGAACGCAGCGGCGGATCTCGTCGCTCACGACAACCGATCAGATTCAATCAAGCAGAGCATCCAGGCCGCCCAGTATGGTCGGTATGGATCCGGAGAGCGTAAGCGAATCGCCGCTAGGGCATCACCATCGCACGGGCGGCACGCTGTTCTCGGCCGCGTCGCTGCTGCTGCCATTTCTATCCGTACAAAACGAAGAGCTCAAGTGTCAGGATACCACAGAGACCCATAGCGATCTTGAGCGAGCGCTCACTCGGCTGGAGAAAGCGCTGTCCAGCGTCCGCAACGAGACGAATGCCGAGCCGAAGCGAGCCAGCACAGCTCCAGATCCGTCCTCAACCAGCAGCGTCCGACCAGCGACTACGCCAGTATCAGCTGCAGCAACCAGTGTCATGGGCGTGCGGCAGAAGGCCATGCAGGTCGTGGTGCACATGGGCAATGTCTCTTCCTCGCGGCGCGCGCTGCCATTGCCTCCGCAATCGCCATCCAGAGCTCGGCGAGGAGCTCTCTTGGCCCCGTCTTCCTCATCCCAAGTGCAATAGCTAACCAAATCCAACACGTTATGGTTTATTTAATGTGGTACACGCTATTATTACGAGTGTAAGGTTTTACGTATTCGCCCTTTCGGTTGCGTGAGGTTTTAGTATACACTGGGCGGCAAGCGCGCCCATCGATCTCAGCGAACAGACCAAGCGCCATGAGCTTCACCTTCGGCGCACCGGCGGCCGGAGCTGCGGCACCCGCGACCGGGTCCTCGTTCAGCTTCGGCAGCGCCGCTCCGGCTGCTGCGGCGGCTCCTACGGCTGGTTCCTCCGGCGGATTCCTGTTTGGCAGTAGCAGCGGCGCGGCTGGGGCGCCAGCCAGTGGCGGGCCCACGTTTGGCTTCGGCGCACCGGGACCGGCGACGCCGGCCGCTTCAAGCTCTGCTTTCTCATTTGGTGGTAACACGACAGCAACCTCGGCTGCGGCTCCGGCCGCTTCCTCTGGGTTCGGTTTTGGCGGCACGTCAACCACGACGACCGGGACTACCGGTGGATTCGGCTTTGGCACCACACCGGCTCCAGCAACGTCGACCGGCCCAACATTTGGATTTGGCGCAAGCGCATCGACCACCAAGCCACCGCTTTTCGGCCAGAAGCCTGCGACCACGCCGGCCACAGGGTTCGGCTTTAATGCGGCACCGGCGGCCGGTGGTGCCACGTCGGGATTTAATTTCGGAGCTAAGCCAGCGGGTACTGGATTCGGCACGGGCACCACGGGCTTTGGTGGCTTTGGTACGACGACTACGACGCCTGGTGCTACTGGATTTGGTGGTTTCGGTGCGGCGGCCGCTGCACCGGCCACGGGCTTTGGTGCTGCTCCGGTGCCAGTGACGACCCCGGCACCGATCATTTGTGGTGCCGACGCGTCGGTGGCCCAGCTGAACACAGTGAAATACGCCTACGAGGACCCTATGCAGTCACGGTTCAAATTCCTTATGTACAACACAGTCGACCCGACGCAGCGTCATCTGTACGTGCGCCCACCGCACATCAGCGAGCGCTTGTGGAATCAGGCCGAGATGGACAACCCGGATCCGCTCAACTCGGTGCCAGTGCCCATTATGGGCTTCAAGGACCTGCTCAAGCGCATCAAGGTGCAGCAGGAGTACGCCGACAAGTACAGTCAGTACACGACCGATCTGCGCAACCAGGTCAAGGAGATGGAAAAGGCCAGTCGCGCGACGGAAGAGAAGATCGAGAAATGCCGACATGAGCATGTGCAGCTCTTCCACGCACTTGTCAAAGTGAGTGGTGATTCCTTGCTTCCCCCCTTATGGCTTTGACATGTACCTGATCGTGTGATGTGCGCTCTTGTAGATCATGAAAGACATTGAGTTCCTGCAGCAACTCGGCAAGCCGCTCCAGCACGATGAGATCAAGCTGGCGTACGTTTGAATCAGCACCAACTCCGGTTCTATTGTCCTGGCTGTTTGCTGACACTCCTTTTGATGTGGGTCATGTGTAGCATGGCATTAAAGAAGCTCCAGGTTCTGCTGGATGCCCCAGGTCAGTACAAGGCCCGTCTGAATGACGCCGTGGCGCTCCAGCGGATCCAGGATTCGGCACCGGCGCCGCCTGCGAACCAGCTGAGCCCGACCGATCTTGAGCGTCTCTTCCAGGTAAGCCTCTCCTCGACTGTTCACGTGATTTGCAATACGTCAGCGACTCACGTGTGGTGCCGCTTCTATGCTGCCACTTGGCCGATGTAGTTCCTGGACAAACAGCGCCAGGGCCTGGAGCAGTTGACATCCATGCTGAACGACGACCTCGCGGATATTAAACTTATGAAGGAAACCTGGCGACGATAGGCGGCGACAGTCAGTAGCAGCTAGATTGGCCTCATCGCCAGATGAGTGCGCAAAGCCACCACCCACGCTGCCCAGAGTCGCATAGATCCTCATTATACCATGTGCCTTCTCTCTCCAGTCTTTGCAGAATGCCTAGCGCTCTCCTCTTTTGGATTCGATGTCGCGCTCTCTGGCACGTGCATAACTAGCTGTTCGCATTGGCAAGGCCATACCTGCGTGGTCGCAACGGCAGAGAAGGCAAGCGAGTGAACGCACGAGTACCCACGCATAAGCTTTTTGTTTCATTTGTGTTTCGTAGTCTCTTCATGTTCGTTCACACACTTGGCTCTGTCCTCCGTCGGTCTTTGGTCGATCGGCCGGTCTCACCAAGCGGCTTGGGAATGGGGAGGAGAGTAGAGGAGGGGGGAGGAAATAGGAGAAAGCGCTCTAGTGGTGGGTGGGGTCCACGGGGCCGTAGGTCTCGATCACGAGCGGGGCCTCCTCGAACTGGTGAAGAGGAGGGGGCGACTCCAGGGTCCACTCGAGCGAGCCGTAGGTCTCCGGGATCACGACTTCGTCGTCGTGGGCGGCCGGGGTGGCGGCCGACGAGAAGCGGGCGACGGCCGGGCGGGCGGCCACGGGGGTGCGGGCTGCAGGACAAGCACAACACGAGGATTGTCAGCCATGCGGCGGCCTATCCAGAGAAGAAGCTGCCAGAGGCGTGGGCATTGCGGCCGTACCGGTCTTAAG
Source organism: Elongisporangium undulatum (assembly GCA_023334555.1). Taxonomy (NCBI): domain Eukaryota; phylum Oomycota; class Peronosporomycetes; order Pythiales; family Pythiaceae; genus Elongisporangium; species Elongisporangium undulatum. Next base: position 3,004 of record JAADVF010000614.1, on the reverse strand, counting down.
CGCACGGAGCGACTGACGGATGAGGCTCATGGTCGTTCTGGTGATTCCGAGGGGAGTTTGGTCTGAGGCCTCTTCGGGTGGTGGGCCCGCTGCCGTGAACACAAAGACATGGACTTGGGCGGTCCTTATCCAGCAACCAGCTCAGTCAAGCGGGTCCGTAACGGATACGAGAACCCCTGATTAGGCAACCTATAATAATGAGTGTCGTCCTCGAGAGAAGCTCGGTACTATTACCGGTACCAATACCGGTTATACTGAAGTAATGAGTGTATGTGTTTATAGAGTGAGCACGTGCCTGGCGATTAGTGCATTACATTGTGGAGGGTATGTAGTTTAAAGGTATCGTGGCTTGTGGTGGGGGGAGCGTGTTCATTCCCATCGGCCCCCGACAAGAAGCGCAAGAGAAGAATGACTGAAGCCAAGGCTGTGCGATGGCACCGACTGCCCTTCGGGCAATTCGTCGTTCGTGAGGCGAAGCGCCCGATGTTCCAGCCCTTCCTCATTGGCGCTGCGTACGTTCCCCTGCTGTATCGATGGCGTTGTATTGGTTTCACGAGGATCTCATTTGATTCTATTGGCTTGTGCAGCATCTCGTTCGTCGTGTGCGGTATCCTCCCCGCCTCCGGCGCCAGCCAGGAAGACAAGGAGAAGTCCAAGTACTGGCAGCGCCTGAACGGCAAGATCGACCACAGCGCCCACTAAGCAGTGCGTCCGTTCTCGCAATCAAGTGCCCCCCCCAGCGAAGCTATTCCTTTTCCATGACCCCATTCCTGTCTACGTCGCTTGGAGGACCTCTACTTCCTTCCAGCAGTGTGAACCGGCGGTGGCGGAATACAGGATAGAGAAGAGCGCGTTCTCTTTCATTGCCGAGTAGTCCGATGGGGAAGCGATCCGTTTAGCTTGTCCATCTTCAGTGATTCATTGCTGCTACTTAGGATTTTTCAAGATAATAATTTGCAGCAAATGCGACTTTGAACTGTCTTGAATGGTCCCCATGGGAATGCGTTGCAGCTTGGTCCCATTCGTATCTCCTCGATCGCAGCACAACAGGAGTGGAGTATCAGTCACAAAAGGCCGTTTAACAACAGCGCGCCATCATTAAAGAGGTTTCACACGAGCTCGTCTATTTAGCTAGCGCTCCATATATATCAATACATCTCGAGGGCAGACGCAAGCGGTGCAGACCGTTGGCTCCACCAGTGCGCTCCAGCCGCCCTCTTCCGGTGTCTGTTGTTGTTTTAACTTTCGTCGAGTGGGTTGTCGGTTCCCCCGTGCATGCATTCACTTTCTTCCTCGCGTCCCCAATCAAAATCCAAAAACGCAGAGCCGTTCTTGCCAAAGCCAGCCAGCCTTGCGCGATTGAGAACCTCCCGCTCGGGTCTATCAAGGGCTCTCGTCCAGAGCCCTCTATGCCTTGGACTGCTGCGCGTGCTCGCGCGCAATCAGCACCAGCAGAATCACGAGCAGGATCGCGAGCGTGCTGATAATAAAGATCAACCAGAAGTTCCACCGGGTCGAGTCGGCCTCGGTCATCTCCTCGCGGTACTTCTGTGCCCAGTTTGGGATGATCATCAGGTCCGGTCGCAGCTTGTAGAGCTCTTCCTTCTCCTTGGGCGTCAGTCGGCGCATCACGCCCGTCACGAGTTTCTTTCGCTTCTTCTTGCTCTGCGGCGTTAATCGGCCGTCGTTCTTGTAGTTCAGGATCGTGTGCGCGCCGTTGCCGTTCACCATGAGCGATTCGGTCTCAGCGCCCTTGGCCTCATCGCTGTTGAACGGATCGTCGTAGAACTCTTCGTCGTGGTCCAGCACTTCCTCGTGCCACTGGATCCGCTTCTTGGGCTTCTTGGCGCGCGACAGTGGCTTGTCCGACTCGATCGAGGCATATGCCGAGATGCGCTTGAGGGCTGGGCGCACGCTCGGGTGTTTAAAGTGCTTGCCGTCGCCCTTGGACGCGTCCGGCGAGATCTGCAGGCCGTCGCCGTCCGTGTCCAGGTCTTCGAGCTTCCCGGACGGCGACGAGCCCGACAGCAGATCGTACTCCGTGTCGCCGCCAGGCTTGATCATGTGCTTCACGCGCGAGAACGAGTTGATAAAGGCACTTCCGATGATGCCGATCGCCTCGCCGGGGCTCAGTTTGCTCGAGGACGCGGCCGCCGCGGCGGCAGCCGTGGCAGGCCCAGCGATGGCCTTGTCCAGCACGGCCATCTCCTTGAGCTCGAGCTCGAGCGATTTCGCGCGTCGATGCGCGACCTCGATCGAGTGGCGCGAGACTTCGGGTGAGAACAGCGACGTGTCCACGTAGTCGCGCTCTGCGACATCGTCGTCCTCGTCGTCTTCGTCCATGTCTTGGCCGAAGTGCACGCTGGGCTTGCTGGAAGCTCCGGAGGCGCCTCGCAGCGGCGGCAGTGTGTGCTTGGAATCGCCATTCGCGAACGAGTTCTTCTGGTCGACCACCACGATAATCGGGACGCTGTTGCGCTTCTCGTCGTCGTCTTCGTCCTCGTCGTCGGTCTCGGGGATCGGACTCGGCTCGTCGGCGCGGTGGCGGTCCAGCTTGACCGAGTTGGTGAACTGGGCCTCCATGTGGTCCATGGCCGAGGACGACACGTACGCCGCGCTGTTGCCGTTGCCGTTGATGGAGGCGGCGTCGTCGTCCAGAGACACGGTCTCCATGAACATGTCCGGCGACGTGGTCATGCGTGTGTCTGTCTTGGGGTTTTCGCCAATCAAATCGGGCAGAGGGCGGCTGGTCGTTCTCAGTGCGAGAGGTCGGCTGTTAGCTGTCGCTGCGCAGATGGATCAATCGCCAGGATGCGGCGCTCGTGGTGCTGGGCTCAAGCGGACGAAGGCGGCAATCGACGCTCGAGGCTTACGCACTTGGGGCTCGGACGCTGGTTTTGGCCAAGACCCGCTCTCTCCCTCTCTCGGTCATGAGGGGGCCGAAAAATTCCGAAATTTATTGTACCGTCCCTCTCGTGAAATCGAATAATCCCGGATAAATTAC
>JAADVF010000613.1:0-17723 GCA_023334555.1 Elongisporangium undulatum | reverse complement strand
TGCATCGCAATAAGCGAAATACTGCATCAGTTGCAGCGAGGAACAATATTCTCCGAAATATCCCCGTTAGGACGGAAGTTCATGCGCCCAAGACGAGGCTACCGAGCGAAGACGCGGATGGTGATGGCGTAGTCGTGCTTGTTGTTGCAGTTGGTAGATTCTGCCTTGGAGCTCCAGTTGCGCCTCTTGATGTGTGGCTGTTCACGAGCCCGTCTCTGGCAAAAGAGGCTGGATATCTGGAAACCTGGCTATAGTGCCCTCTGAGATTGATCATCGACCAATGCTTCTGTTTGGCATATTCATTAGACCGCTGATGGCAGTAGACTCAGGACCAGTGAGAAGCGCATCTGCAACGGCCGGGCTTCAACTTCGACGGCGAGACCGTGCAGTCCGTGCATCGCGCATCGCGGCTTTGAGTGCCCACGATGCACTCGAGCGTGAATAGCACAGTGTTTGAGTCTTCAAAACGAACAAAATGAGCGCCTCCGTGGCAGCAGGCAGCGAAGAAGAGAGCATGAAGTGGATGGCGTGACGGCGTGTGCTCATTACCGTCGCCACACTGAAACACCACCACAAATCACAGCGGTGCGAGCCGTGCGACACCTGCGTGGTAGAATTCTCGTTCTAAATAAATGAACCTCTCCTAAAATTACCTGATCTGACCTTGCCTACAGTTGCTAGGCTAAACGTTGCGTAAACGTCCATAGTGAGTGTAGCGAGCTCGAGCACACAGTGAGTGCTCGTACTAAAATATCAGTATTAGGAGTAAAACTAGCGATAACCCTCTCATGGCAGCATCGCACTGAAGATCACAACTGCACACTGGACACAAGTATCATAGTTTCGGGAGCGTCTCTGCTACCGTCGTCTCTTGGTGTTCAACTTGCTGGTGCTACCTTCCACTAGATACAAGGGCTGCTGCGTGACCGCGTCCACTGGGTTGCTTCACGACCTGCGCGCTGATGGTCGTGACGATCATGGGCGGCCGGCCTCACACGAGCGCGTACTCGTTGACCCAGTGTCAGAGCGTCTACTTCATAATCTGTTTGGTCGAGAACGGCACCGGTCCGTCCGGATCCTTGAACAGCGTACGCAGGTTGAAGGACCAGGCCGTCCAGCCACGGAAACGAGCACGTGGCCGTTGATCTGCGACGAGCGGCGCAGCACGTCCAGCTCCTGCGCCCTGTGGAACCGGAGCTTGGATTTCTCTGGTGGTGCATAGTAGCTGTGCTGACTGCCATCACGGCCTTCTGTTGTTTGGTCTCTGATGCTGCCTTTGGGACCGAAGGCGCTTCTGGCCAGTAGAGCAACGTTACTGCATCTGGACTCTGGGGCTGGCGGCGGAGCATCTATCTCCTCCGTAGTAGCAGCAGCAGCCTCCATGTTCGTTGGCACTGTGAACATTGATACGTCGTCGATAATTTACCCCAGCTGGTCCTTAACGTCTGCGCGAGAGCTCAGGTCTCTATGCGGCAGTGCCTTCATGTATCAGTCGCCGGCCGTGGTGTATCGCTCCACACAGGCTGTCCGGTTCGTCTGCTGCTGGTGGTGCAAAGGACTGTATCTGGGCATGTTTGTCCAAGGCGCGCTAGCAGGTAGTCGCTAGAGCTCTGCACCTGTTGCAACCGCTCCTTGAGCCCCGCAACGGAATCCATGAGCAGCACGCGCTTGGCGGCGGACTCGATGATGGCCAGGCAGCTGAGGAATGCGATAGCCTCCGAGAGGTTGCGCACGCCCAGCAGGCAGTCGCCTTCGCCAACGCGAAGGCATCCGCATAGAGCTGATCCACGTTTCGGCACGAGAGCACAGCATGCCGGAACAAGGTTTCCACTCCCCCGTGCTAGTGACTACGTATCGCCACTTGGTGTACGTCATGAACAGTCGAGTGTCAAACGCTCTTGCCCATTGCGCATGAGCGCCTCTGCGCTCCTGTGATGCGTTTGCATGCAGCGGTCGTTGCTGCTTGTGCTTCATGCCTCTGCCGTCCCATCGCATGCTGATTTTGTACCACGTCACATATTACACGCTGTTTGAAACATGCATTTTCATGTTTAATACATAGAGGGTACGGTCACAATGAAGTGTAACCCACGGCAACTGACATAACCGACTTTCCAGCGCAGACCCAACGAGCCCAAGGCCAGCGTATCGAACGCGTAAGTAGTTTACGCAGAAATTTACGCCATGGACAAATTCTCGTACCCGGAATATTACGACTTCCCGCCGTTCTTTACGTGAGTACTGCGTATTATACGTGTAAATTACGGGTCTGGGTTTGTTTCCCTCGCTGACGTGACGGGCGCGCCATCATGGGCATGCGCGCCGGCGTAGGCTGCAGCCTGTGCGCGAGACGCGCGAGAAGCAGCTCGTGCTGTGGAAGCAGTTGATCCTGGAGTACCACCGCACGCACGACCTGCCCATCTTCCAGCCCTTTTCGTCCGCGCTCTTCGAGAACGTCAAGATCTCACGTACGTGCTGCTGCGCTGCGCTGCTGGGCCTCGGTCTCGTACCTGACCCAACTGGAACAGGCAACATGGCGCAGGAAGGGCGGCTGGCCGTGGCCGAGTATCTCATCCGCTGCGGCAACGGCATCTGGGAGGACGACACGCGCACTCGCTGCCGCATCATGTGGAAGAAGCCCGCGGAATGGGCCGCCGAGATCTACGACTTCGTACGTCATGTCTACGGAAATGCGGTGGCTGTCTGCTGTAACAAAAGGATCGTGTGGTGTGTGGCTGCAGGCGGTGGAACGAGCCATGATCGGCAACGTGTTCACGGTCTACGAGCTCTACGCTGGAGAGGAAACGCTGGGCTCCAGTACGTCTGTCTACCAGAGCGCAGCCTTCTGCCTCGTGCTCATGGTCTCTTGTCTTGGTAGGCATCCATGGCATGGAGCCGTGGCTACTGCGAGAAGCGCTGAACGTGCTGGAGGGCGAGGGCAAAGTGAGTATTGCTTGCCTTCTGTATTCGGGCATGGACAGGTGGTGATCAACCTGTCGCTCTGTAGGCCGCCATTATCGCTGGAGAAACGTGCGAAGATGACGGCGTCAAGTTCTTGGCCGCTGAGTAAGCAGCGACAGGTAGAAGCTCCTGTGCCGAATGAATGAATCCATGTTGCTTCGTTGTCAGTACTCAACTCACTCTTTCTCCTCCAAACACTACACCAACTCTCTCTCTCTCTCTTCATTCCAAACTCAGGGTGCACAGGCACAGACACCACACGCAGGCATCGACTCGGGCGTCTTGTCCTTCGAGGAGCTGCACTTGCGACAGAGGCAGTCGCTGCAGCCACAACCGAGCGCAGAGCTCTGGCACTTGGAGCAATCGCAGGCGCAACCGCACGCGGAGGTGCAGTGGCAGTCGCATTCGCAGTACTGGCGCGTCTTCTCCTCGGCTCGGCGGTTAAAGAGGCCCATGGCGATGGCCGTCTGCGCCCACTCCACGCCGTAGTTGCAGGTCACACGCGTGTTGCTGTGTTCGCCACGAAGACCAGCACAGGAACGAGCCTGGGCGACCTCCTGACAGGTGAGCACACCGTTGACCACAGGCGTCTTGTTCAGGATGCCGACCTTCATATTGGCCCGCGTGACGGCTTCAGCGACGATATCAAAGGATGGTGTGGCGCTGTGGCCCTGGGCGGCCTCCTTGACCAGGCTTCCGATGCAGATCACAGCGTCCAGCTGGTGCATCTTCATCATGGTCTGCAGGGCATACGGCATGTTGAAAGGAAGCGACACGTGGCGCTCCACAAGGTTGGCACGCGGCACGCCCTTGAGCAGAAGTTCGCCTCGACAGGCCGTAGCGAGCGCATCCAGCACGTTCTTCTGGTCGACGTCGACATCCTTGAGCGGCAGATGCGAGAGAATGCCCACGTGGAGATCCGCTATAGCCGGATCGTTGCTGCCGACAGCGCCAGGCATGCTGAAGAGCATGGGCGCTCCGGTGGTCTTGGGGCTGCTACTCATCGGATTCCAATGGCTTGCTGCAAATCTCGTTGTGTTGAGGCAGTTCAACAACGAAGAACAGGGACCGGGGAACGCACGGTTGGGCTTGAGAAGCGGACGTTGGGCCAACTGCCACATCCAGAAGCCAACTGCCGGATCTCTCCAACGCAATCGTTTGTGAGGCTCATTTGGGAATCAGAAGCCATGGCGACACACACGAAGACCCACGCGGACCCAGAGACGGCGAGCGCCAAGCACGACCTGCATGTGGCCATCGTGTACACGCGTTGGCACGGCCGGGACGTGGTGCAGCCGCTCTTGACGGCCTGCAAGACGGAGCTATTGGGCCAGGGTCTTGCAGGCCACAACATCAAGACGCTCGAAGTCGCAGGCACCTACGAGCTTCCTTATGTAGCCACGCGTGTGATCCAGGCCAAGCACCGGCATGTCGACGCGGTCATCTGCATCGGCTGCATGGTCAAGGGCGCGACCATGGCCTACGAGTACGTGAGCCAGGCGGCCATCATGGGCCTCATGAAGCTGAACGTTGCGACGGACACGCCCGTGATCAACGGAATCCTCACCTGCGAGACGGAAGCCGCTGCTATCGAGTGCGCCAAGACCAACGGAGACGACAACTGGGGTGTGATCTGGGCGCGTGCGGCGGTGGAAATGGGGCGACTGAAGCGGGGCATGGCCAAAGTGACCAGCTGTGCATGCAGCTGCCACTGCGATACCAAGAACTGCAGCTGTTCGTGCCACTGCAACAAGTGTTCCTGCAATACGTGCACCTGCAAGAAGTGCGAGTGCGATGATTGCGCCAAGCGATTGACCACGGCCAAGCTGGAGAAGGTGACACTGACGCACGCAGCAGCTGTGGAAGCCTCGCAGGAGGCGTAAGCAAAGGAGTGAGAGACAGCAGTGGTGAGAACAACACCTGAGTCAATGGCGTAAATATATGTGCGTTGAAGGGAAGAGAACTTAGACTACAGGTCCAGTGAATACTCAGGCAGAGGCGACATCTTTGGGGGATGGAGGGCCTTCGGACTGTGCGAAGAGAGAGATATTCATCAATTCGATCCCTGCTGTGTCAGTTGGCATCCCATATCATGACGTACGTTCGTGTGACTGGCTGTGCGACTTCCTTTGCTCTTGCGCTTCCTGTTACGGAAGCTCTCGACCACTAGCTCCAGCTTGCGCAGGTCATGCGCCTTTTGATTGGCCTCGAGCTTGGTGCGCGCCAATTCCTCCTGTCATACAGACAACCCACAGCACTACATTAGCCAAATGCATTCAAGTCGACAGACAGCGTAAAGCAATGCGCACCTCCATGTCCTGGAAGCGGCGCCCGCGTTCGCTGGCCTGGTAGTTGTGCACATCAGTCAGGTCCTGCTCAAGTCGCTGCCGCTCTCGTTCCAGCTGTGCCAGCTGCTGCCGCAACATGTGCGTCTCATCGTTCATCTCGCGCAGCTGCTCATTGGCGCTGTCTTTGATCCGCCGCACTTCGTCCGCTGGAACAAAGTCCTTCAGGTCCATGACGATGGCCGGGCGTGCTTGTGGCGAAGGTGGTGCCTGCTCAAGAAGAAGCTGCTGGGGGATCTCGCCTTGCAGCAGCGCTTGGACTCGCTGCTCAAATGACAGCTTGCGCGCCTTTCCGTTCTCCATCGCGTCTCCGTCCTCCTGCTCTTCGGTCTGTCTGGCGGCCACAAGCAGCAGCTGCACGACGCCGTCGATGATGCGCTTGCCCATGGCCTCGTCCACGGCCTGCAGCCAGGGCTGACCGTGCTTGCGGAACTGTGTGAACAGCATGCCCACGAGCGCCGCCACGCCGGCCTTGGTCAGCAGCAGCTCGCTCGTGTCGGCCAGCAGCCGCGCCACCCGCGAGTAGCGCTTGATTGCCGCGTAGCCATGGGCCAGCGACTCGCCCGCGTAGGCGCTGAAGGCCTGCAGCACGCAGAGCTCCAGGTCGGAGCCGTACGACGTGAGCGCCATGTTGCCAAAGCCGGAATGAGCCGCCTCAATGGGGAAACCGCCTGCTGCGGCGGCCGGCAACTGGGAGTGTGACAACGGCGGATCGGCACGGGGTACACTGCACAGGTTACGCCAATTGGGGGGATGGGTTACACGCCTCTTTGCAGGCGATGGGTACACCTTTTGGAAGAGTGGTACCATCTTGTTCCAGAGGTGAGAGAAGGATCTGGTTTGGGGAGGGAGTACGGTACTGCGACGCACGCCAGGCCCATAGTGCTGCTATTTCGGAAGAAGCCGCGAGAGAAGATGTCGCTGGTCCTACGGCTGCGAGAGGAGCTGCCGGTGCCCACGGCCCCCGAGGCGGTCACCAAGACGGACAAGTCGGTCACGTTGCGCGCGCAGCTACCCACGCTGGCGCCCAATGCCGAGCCCGTGGGCCAGATCCAGTTCCAAGTGGTGCGTTTGGCTCGACAGGATCAACCCAGAGCTCATGGAGACTCATCTCTTTGTGTGTGTGTGTATGTGGATAGAGCCACAGTGAGCATGGCTACGTGTACTACTCTTGGATCGACTCTGAGCTGTTCACGTCGCATCGCTGGCCGGTCAAGGGTCTCACGCCCAACACGGTACGTCTTGCTGTGGTCATTGGGATTATGTCCAGGGTCGCTAATGTGTGGGCATTTAGACCTACGTCTTCCGCGTGCGTGTAGTGCGTCTGGACACGCAGGAGTGCAGCGAGTGGTCTCCTCTGAGCGCCTACATCCGCACGTTTACGGAGGAAGAGGACGCCAAGCGCTCTGGCACCTACTTTGAGCATGTACGTTCAAGAGCGACCTTTGTCCTGTGGTATGCATGGAACTGACACCTGTTCTCTCTGTGCTGCAGGCGCTCAAGCTGGAGCGCGAGCAGAAGAACCAGCTGCAGACGCAGATCTCGAAGCTCACCGTGCTGCTGGACGATAATGCGCGCGTCAAGGCGCAGCACAGTCCGCCCAAGAACACGGCGCGGCTGCACGAGGACATGCTCTCGAGTCGCCGCGTGATGGACACGACCATCTCGCAGCTGCAGCAGGAGCTCATCACGCAGAAGACGGCGCTGCTTTCTCTCAAGCACCAGCGCACGGCCGACGAAGAGATGATCACGGAGCTGCTGAACGAGCAGGAGAACCTGCGCGCACTGCAGTCGCAACAGCAGGGTCAGGTCCAGTACGAGCTCGAGATGCAGCAGTTGCGCGAGCAGCTGGAGAAGAATGAGTCGGCGCTACGCAAGCACCAGGAGCAGGTGGCCGAGAGTCACGACCAGATCTCCAACTACGAGAAGTCGCTGGAGCAGAAGCAGAAGGAGATTGGCGAGAAGGAGGCCGAAGTGGAGCGGCTCATGGCCGACTGCAACCGCATGGTGCAGGAGCAGGCCGATCTGGCGGCCGTCAAGCAGCTTGAGGTCGAAGATGCGCTGCTCGAGGCCAAGAACTCGCTCGAGCAGCAGCTGGACATCAACACGTACCTGCGCGACGAGGTCTCGCGACTGCGCGAGGAGAACCACCACCTGAAGAACCAGATCGAGGAGATGGACTCGGAGGTCGTGCCCAAGCTCATGAAGCTCGAAGACGAGAATGAGCGTCTCCAGCACGCGCTGGCGGCCGCCAACATGCGATAAACAAGCAGACAACGGGGCCGATCTCGGCTCAAACGGGCGTCGCGTGTTCACTCTTGGATTTTGCATGTTGCAGCGCCGCCTGGAGCTGTCTGTCTGCCTGCCTGCCTGCCTGCCTCTCTGTCGCTAGCTAGCTCTCCCCCACTACTTCAATTATATAATCTTGTTCTACCGCTTTGGCGCTTGGTCTAAAATCCGTCGTCATCGTCCTGTTCCCAGTCGCCCCCGAGCGTGAACGCGTTGGCTGTGCCCAGCGGCGGCAGTTGAGACGGCGGAGAGCTGGCCGAGAGCGCCGGCGACGGTGCAAACATGCTGCGCGAGTGCTGGCGCTTGCGGGAATTCCTCTGGAACACGGTCTCCGAGTCCAGCGGCTCGCCTCCGTCGTAGGACGAACCCACGGACGTGGCCATCATCGTGTCCTTGAAGGAAGACTCGGCGCGGAAGCTGTTGCCGGACATGCTGACGTCGTCTTCGTCGTCTCCTTCCTCTTCATCGTCGTCCTCATCGTCCTCGTCGTCTTCTTCCTCCTCCTGCAGTTCGTGGATCATGGCCTTGACCGCGTGAAGCGCGTCGCAGTTCTCGCTCGAGTTGGGGTCGGCGTGCTTCCAGTATAAATACAGCGGGCCGATGTACTTGAACGACCGGCGCAGCAGGTAAGGATCGAACGGGAAGAAGGTCTCAAGCGGCTGGCGAGGCGCGCCGACGCTGTTGTTCAGCGCCTTGGGCGCGTTGGACCGCTCCATGGACTTGCCCTTCTTGAGCCCGCTCGTGTGGATAGCCTGCATGGCTTGGTCCACGCGCTCGATGCAGTCGTCGGAGACGAGATCGAACGTCTCGGCAAAGTTGAGGAACTCCGTGGCCACGGTCTGCTGGCAGTAGGCCAGCGGGCAGTAGCCTGTGGCGGGAGTGTGCACCAGCCGCTCCCAACCCAGAGTGCGCAGGAACTCGTAGCCGTTGGGACTCTGCGCGATCTCGAGCCCACGGAAGCAGAGCATGTAGCACACGGTCTGCAGCGAGGACACGAAGATGCTCTCCTGGAAGCTCTCGGTGCTGGGCGGAGGGCTCGTGGGCGCACTGTCGGCGTCGGCGACCGGGTGCAGCGTGTCGTAGATGTCCATCTGGTCGTGCATCCACTTCATGAGGTGGTACAGCGCCTTCTCCAGATACGACACCGAGATGTACTTGGCCCGCGCCAAAAAGCTGGCCAGGTACACGGCGCAGCTGTAGCGCGTCACGGGCGGGGTCTGCGCATCGAGCGAGGCCGACAGCAGCTGCGAGATAAACACGTCCTGGAACTGCGGGTCCATGGCGCAGACGAAGAAAAGCAGGAACTGCGGGTACTTGGACCGGTGCGTGTTCAGGATCGAGTGCTCGAAGACCTTGAGCAGCGACTTGAACACCAGCGCGGCCTTGGGGGCATCCAGCTTGCCGTTCTCGCTCGTGGGGTTGGTCTGCGCGCCGCCGTTCGAGACTGACTTGGCCACGTGCTCGAACACAACCAGCATCATCTGGTCCAGCTTGTCGGCCATCTCGTCCACGCCCGTGCCAGCGTCCGGCGGCAGCAGCTCGTCGTCCAAAAAGTCATCCATGGTGAAGATGTCCTCCTCGTTCTCGTCCAGCTTGATCTCCACGTCAATGGCCACGAGCTGGTCCGTGAGCAGCCCGAAGAGCCGCTCCTGGATGCCCGGCAGGTACGTGGACAGCTTCAGCAGGTTGCTCACGTACGCCACTTGGAACGGCGTCTCCAGACGCTTGTGCGGGAAGTGCTCGCACAGCACAGGGAAGATCACATTGGCGGCAGTGGGCACGAGCTTCAGTACGCGCTGCAGCGTGGCGTGCACCACGTCAAAGCGCTGCTGGATGCGCTTCTCGTCGTCCTGTGCAGAGCTGGCGCTCTTGATGGCGATGACCGATGTGGCGGCGGCCGAGGCCAGTGGCGGCAACTGCTGCGGGCGACAGAGGCTGCGCACCAGCGTCTGCAGCGTGGGCAGCACGTAGACCGTGTTGGAGGACACGAGATGCACCAGGAACTGCGTGTACGCGTCGATCTCGTCGCGCTCGGCCAGGAACTGGAACTTGAAGAGCGCGTCCAGCAGGTGCTGGAAGGCCTGCGGCTCCTTGGTCATGCTCGAGATGCAGCGTGTGAGCGCCTGGTAGATCTTGGGCCGTGTGGTGCCATTGGACGGCGCCGGGCCCGTGCCCGTGAGCTGCCGGATCAGGTACTGGTAGTTGGTCGCATTGCCCTGCGCAGCCACAGAGCGTGAGCCTCAGAGCAGCAGCAGCAGTAGCAGATACAGAGCAGGCAGCGACCGCACCTTGAGCTTGAGGTCCAACGCGTTCTCAATGAACTGCTGCAGATTCTCCACCTCCTCCGCCATCGGATTACGAACTGCCGCTTGCTGGGTTGACTGGTTTGGCCGTTGTTGCCATTGCCAGAGTGGGCGTATTATGGACCCTGCCAGTGACACAAGGCGGTATACGTCTATATACGTGAATGCACACACGTGGTGTGGACCATATGTGTAATATCCCCAAAGATGCATTTTTGATCGGGAGCCCACAATAAAAAGCACGCGCGAGAGCCCCAAGAGCTCCCCTCCGTGTATCTGCACCCGTGGCCACTGCCGCTGCTGCATTAACCCGCCGCCGACTCCAGCCGTCTCCGCATTCCGTCGTTAGAGCCCGAGCCATGCAGACGCCCATGGACGGACCGGAGCAGCTGTACCCGCTGGTACTGGAGCTGTCCGTGCCGGAACAGCGCGAGAGCGCGCTGCTCGAGCTGAGCAAGAAGCGCGAGGAGTTCCCCGAGCTGGCACCCATCCTGTGGCACTCCTTTGGAACCGTGGCCGCGCTGCTGCAGGAGATCGTGTCCATCTACCCGCTGCTGTCGCCGCCGCAGCTCACGGCCCACGCCTCCAACCGCGTCTGCAATGCGCTCGCGCTGCTCCAGTGTGTGGCCTCGCACTCGGAGACGCGCGCGCACTTCCTCAATGGTGCGGCAGTCAGTGCAGTTGCTGATAGTTGCATGACGACTGACTGACTCACGATCGTCTTGCCTGCATTAGCGCACATCCCGCTGTACCTGTATCCGTTCCTGAACACCGTGAGCAAGAACCGGCCGTTCGAGTACCTCCGCCTCACGAGTCTCGGCGTCATTGGCGCGCTGGTCAAGGTAGCACACGGAGGCAACTAAGAGTCCAATGACTGCTGCTCTAACAGCGTTGTGGTCTCTTGAGCTAGATTGACGATTCGGACGTGATCAACTTCCTGCTGCAAACCGAGATCATCCCGCTCTGTCTCCGCATCATGGAGGCCGGCAGCGAGCTGTCCAAGACGGTACGCTATCTAGGTCCGTCTCTCTGCAGGCCTCATAATCTAACTGTCCATGCGTGGGCACAGGTTGCGACATTCATCGTGCAGAAGATCCTGCTGGACGAGATGGGGCTCACGTACATTTGCCACACGCCCGAGCGCTTCTACGCAGTGGGCACGGTCTTGAGCAAGATGGTGGCCGTGTTGGTCGAAGCCCCGGCGCCGCGCTTGCTGAAACACATCATTCGCTGCTACCTGCGGCTCGCAGACAACGCGCGGGCAAAGGAGGCGCTGCGTCAGTGCTTGCCGGAAGCGCTCCGCAACCACACGTTCGACGAAGCGCTCCGCGACGACGCCACCACGAGCCGATGGCTGGCCCAGCTGCTGTACAGCATCAGTCTGCCGAGCACCGAAAGCAGCTCCACATCCCCCGGAGGCCTGCCTGCTCTCGCTGTTGGTGGCAACACGCTCGCGGCCGCTCGCTCCCCATAGATGATGCTGCTCAAGACACTAGCAAGACAGGAAAGACGTGTGGGGATATAATCTGATTTTAATATCGGTTTTCTCGCGACTGAGTTCGTCCAGCTGCATGCAGGCAGACCAATCCAGGATCTGCATTTCCAACAACGCAACCCACATCAATAAGCTTTGTTCCCAGTATAATGCACTTACTCGGTCTTCAGAGGCGCAACCAGACTCGCCACCATCGCGTTGTACGGAGCTGCACACGTCGCTTCGTTGTGGCGCGCTAGCTTCCGCATTGAAAACCCGATCTCCTTCAGCTCACTGGCGGAAAGCACCAGTGATGGGTGGATGTCGACTTCACCGTTGTCTTTAAGCACCGCTGAAGTCACTGCAGCCGTGACTCGCTTGAAGAAAAGGCCGAACACGGGGTTGCCTTCATCGAACGAGTGGCCAACACGCTCCTCGAATGCGCCCAGTTCCTGCGCATACATCGCTTCGTCGTTGCTACGAGCTTGCTCCAACAGGCGCGCTTCCTGTACAACTTGAGCAACGAGATGAGAGCCCGAGATGCTGGCTGAGCGAAGAAGCGTATTGAGCTGCGTCACAAGTCGGTCGAGCAATTCACGGGACAACGGCAAATGGCGACGAGCGGCGTAGTCCTGGAACATTGCCAGCAGACAAGCAACGAGCGTGATTCGGTCCATTCCGTCTCGAAAGCCCCGGATACGATCCACATCCAGAGCAAAGGTCTCAGGCCAGATCGTTGATCTTCCATCGATGTGACTGGACACAAGCGCCATCATGCTGCTGCGAAGGAAACGCGAGTACGCTGTCGCATTCTTGGACTTCAGCTGATCGCGTTGATCAGAGCTAAGTCCAGCCCAGTACGACGGCATTTCGGCAGACAGCCAACGTTCCGTTTGAGCGAGCGATTGCTTCCCAGCGCTCGAGAGTTTCTCGTTCAACTTCTTCTGCTCGTACTCGATACCGTGACGTGACAGATACGCTGACAGCATGCCCACATGGACGTTCATCATGTCAACACGCAGCATATCGATCTTCCGCAGTGAGAACGCAATGAAATCTGCCAGCAATCGTGTCCATGACTCGTTTGAGGTCGCTTGGCCCGTGGAAATGGACTCAAACTTGCTCTTGAACTCGGTAAGGAATGCTCGCGTGGATTCGCTTCGCGCAGGAGCCTCCGCCCGAGCGATCGCTTGCAGAACGCGCTCGCAGCGGACCTTGATAGCCTCACTGTTTTCCATGGGATATTGCATTAAGTTGCGCAGGATAGCAGTCTGGAGAGCGCCATCCACTTCTTGCACTAGGTCTGGACGCATTGGCACCGCCTTGGCAAACTCGCTTCGAAGGCCATCGATCTCCGTAACCAAGGAAGAAACGTCGTTGGACGCCACAATCTGATCCCAGAATGCGCGACGCATCGTTTCCTGCACTCGGGCGGTCAGTGAGGCAGCAGAACCATCTTCATCCACCTCGTCTTGTTGCGGCAGCTTGAATGATGGGTTGAGAATCAATTCATGGACAAGTCGTTCGTCGGAGAGTAGTCCAGCAACCTGCGATGGAGGCGGCTGGAGCGTGGGGCGGCTTTCTGGCACAGTCGTTTGTTCATGAATGGGGCTTGCAGAGCTAGTGGTCTCCTCCGTCGTTGGAGCCTGTTCAGTCGATGGTTCGTTAGTCGTCTGCGTTGGCACTGGTTCTCCCACAGGAGCCTGCTCCATGAGACCGATGCGACGCAGTGCTTCCTCCTTGCCGATGACCTGCGCGATCGCGCTCTTGAGCTGCACGAGCTGCTTTTCCGTGTGGAACATGAGCTCGTGCATGCCATCGCCTTCAACGGCCTGTTCTGCTGCAGCGGCGTACCGTACCTTGGTCGCGAAGATCTCGCGATAGGACTGCAGCATCTCGTTGGCCAGGCGCTCGGCATCACGATCCTTCCAACTTGAGAACGACTCGAAGTAGAACGCGAAGCGCGCTTCCAGCTGCGAGACACATCGCTTGAGTTCATGCGAGCTGCCGCCTTCCAGACAAGCGGCAATGCATTCCATCTCCTTGCAGATCAGCTTGGCCGCAAAGGCGAGGACGGGGCAGGTGCCGGACTCCATGATCTCCTGCGGGTGGTACGCGAGCATGCCGGCCATGAGTAGCACGCGCACAGATGCCGCGCGTGGACCGGTCGGGGACTTGGCCGGCGACGCATCGCCAGATGCGCTGGGCAGAAGCACACGCAACAGAGACTGCGCCGCGCGCAGCAGGTCGCGCTGCTGCAACAGCATCATGCTTTCTTCAAAGCCCGTGGTCGCAATCTGGCGCCAGCAGGCCACGAGCTGGGCCACGTGGCTCTTGACGGCCTGCAGTGATATGGCATTCTTGCGCGCTTCAACGTGGCGGCGGTACCAGCGCTGGATGAACTTGGCGCGCTGCACGCGGTCCTTCACGTGCTCCACGCTCTGCCAGCGCTGGGACAGTCGCCGCACCATTTGCTCTGTCTGCTCAGCGCGGCGCCGGGCTGCGTCACCCAGCTGGCTGTCCAGCAGCCGTCTCTGCCGCTCCTCGCGCCGCTGCTGGCCTTCGCGCACTGTCTCGACTTTCTCCAAAACGAGAGCGACCCGGCGCTGGCACACCTGCTGCATGCGCGCCAGCTGGTCGTGGCGGCGTTGACGCGCGATCTCCAGCTTCTCGCGCGTGGCGCGGCGCGAGCACGTGAGCTGCTCAGAGCGCTTGGCGTGCTGCTCACGAGCCACTCGCTTGGCGTGCATCACGCGCTCATGCGCGCGGGTCATGCGCTGCACGTGCTTGGACACACGGAGCTCGTCGGCACGCGCGATGCGCGACTGGATCTGCTCCACGCACTGCGGCTTCTGCTGCGCGTAGGCTCGCGAGCGCGCCTCCAGTCGCAACTGGCACGTGCTCTTGGTCTGGAGGCCCATGTGCGCAATGGACGGCGGATTCGCTTTTGGAGCTGACTGGCGGATCCGCTCAATCCGCTCGGTTGCGTCTCTTAGCGGATGGAATCAAAACAGTGGTGGGACCATGAGGACGGAGGTCATGAAGGGTAACCCACGCAATCAACCAATCCCAAGGTAGGGATTACGGGAAGGGAAGGGGGGATCTAGGGATGACCCCCTCTCGAATGACAGCGAAGAACAAGCGTCATTCAGAACACCGACCCCTATCAAAGTGTCCTCAGAACATGGAGGCTGCGACATGCAGAAACAGAACAGTATCAGATGAGGATGATTAAGTATGGACGATTCGCTTAAGTTCGCGCCAATGTGAACTGGATGCGCACTTGGAGCTGCTGGCCGAGCGACAGCAGCACGCCATCGTCGATGGGCTGGAGCGCAGCGGGCCCGAGCTCCTGCTGGAATGGGTTCAGCAGGTCCATGAGATTCTCGAAGCGCTCGCGCTCCTGCGCACTGGCGTGCCACATGAGGTAGTCTCCCACGCCACAGCCAGCAGCAGCAGCAGAGGCTTCTGTTGATGACGGAGAGATCGTCGTTGGCTTCTGTTGGCTGCTGATGACGTCCTGCAAGACGTAGATGAAGTCTCTGTAGTGTAAGATCTCTGAGCTGCTCTTGGACGACACCGGGAGGAAGTGCGCCAGCGTCTCGGCCGCCTGTGTGGCTGTCAGGCCTCCTTTCTTCTGCAGCACACGTAGGAAGCCTTTGTGATCGTCAGCAACAGATCTTAAGCCAAGTTGTGGAGTTGTGGCGCTTGTACAGACTCGCACCTCTAGAAGACATTGTGTTGGCTGCTGCTGGCTGGTGCATGTCTCGTGCAGTATGGCGCTTGGCACTGCTGCTGCTGTAGTGAGCCAAAGCGCAATCCAGTCTCTGGAGCCAGTCAGTGGCAGGCGTGTGCTTCGCTACGTGCTCCCGCATGAGCGAGTTCAGGAACCTTTTAAGCTGACGACGCGCACGCGTCTGTTGGGGATTGTGGCCGTAGCGTCTGCAGGCAGCGTGTCAGTCTGCGTGCTGCTCTTGCTCATGTGCGATCGTACTCACTGCAAGAAGGCTGCATAGTTCACGAGTCCGTCGGGTGAGCGTGGGAAGCGTGAAAGCATGGATCGCAGCAGCTCTGGTGCGATGGCCACGCCACATGACGCCAAAATCTCTTCGAAGGCTGCAGCAGCAGAGGTCAATGACGCTTTCCCGAAGGCAATCACAGTGAATCTCCAGTACCTTGCTCAGATAAATACCCTGCGGAAGGCCTATCAATTGCTTCGGCGCGCTCCAGGAACTGCTCAGCGCCTGTGAAGATGCTCCGCGGGGTCTGCTCCTCCTGGTTCGCTGCCGTGATCTGCTGTTGTTGCTGCAGAAATTGCTGCAACTTCTTTTCGGCTGCCAGGAACTCCGAGCCAAGATGCGAGACCTGATTCAAGCTACCGCCACCATGCGTCCCAGAGTGCGGTGTACCGTCGTCTTCGTCTGTCGTGGAGATCGCATCCTCGCTGTCAATGTGGTACAGACTGGCGAGCAGGTCGTAGTCCAGCAGCTGGATGCTCGCTTCGCTGCCTTTCTTCACGCGCAGATTCATCAGCAGACAATCAGTCTCCTGCTTGCTCAGTGATGATCGCAGACTTGCTAGTATGCGGTCGCAGAAGGTACGCTCCTCAACGTAGCCCTCTCCAGCAGTGTCTAGTGCCTCTAACGCCTCCTGGATACCAAGGAATCCCGCGGACTGGGAGCCGAAGATCCCTCGAAGCAGCTTCTTGCGGATGCCTGCAGTCACAAGCCGCTGCGCCTCCAAGCGCTGGTCAACGCGGATCCTTGGCTCTGCTGTGTTGGCTTCTCCGTCGCTGGTGTCGCCCGTGAACGAGCGATTTGAGAGCTTCTTCTGAGGCGACAGTTGCCGTCGTGGGTTCCTGGGCACGCGGTCCTCAAGCGCGTGGCAGAAAGCGACGTAGTCGAACTGGATCGCTCTATGTCGCGAGAAGGAGAACTGGCTCATGACGTCGTCCATGCGTCTGGCAGAGTGAAAGAAGGGGTCGATTAGCGGTGCTATTCGCATGAACTATACAAGAAGGACTGCTCACATCTGCTTGCGAAGCGGCCTTGGGAGTTCAGAGCGGAGAACTGCCGCGCCAGCTTCGATTGACAGGCAGTCGATACCTTCATGATCGGCCTCTCGGAAGCCCTGGTGGAGCGCTTTGATACTGCGAGTGGTGTTGAAGACCGTGTGCAAACTCTCCATGGCTGGAGGCAAATCGGTCAGTCGGTATTGAGGTTTCGTCTATCTGGCGCGTGAACGATCGGAAACGGACACGACCAAAATGGAAAGTGGCATCTCAGGTCTCAAGCATTGGAGAATCCACGGCAGTTGATGGGTTGGAGACCGGTACTGCGACACTGAACTCACCCTCAAAGTCGCGTCTATGAGAACAGACCAACTGATGGTGGCTTCCAAAAGCTCCGAATTGGCGGAATGGCGGTTGGTCTTCTTTGCATTGAGGCAGCAAGTCCGCAACCTACGGCCCCTCTTCTCATTTTCCCACTGGATTGAGTGCAGCGTTGTTCGTTTCAGAGCCCAGGACTGGTGGGCCATTGGGTAGTTGCAGCATTCCCCCCCATCGTGGTCAGTTATGGGTCAAGTGAACCGATGCGCATCGCTTCGCCGGGTCATTGTGTCAGTTTCTGCTTTGTTTCGTCAATGGCCGTTCAACTCATTCGTGGTTTCACACGTCTCGAACAGCTCGCGTGCCTCCGAAGTTCCCTCAAGCCCGCCTGCTGTTGCGTTATGAACTACTCTTGCCCGCACGATTTGGATGCTGGCTGGAGCGCAGCCTTCTGCATGACGTCGTTCGTGAACACGTTTCTCAAGGCGACCTTGACGCTGCTAGCGGCCTCTGGGCAGACGCAAGATGACGGGATTGCTCCGTTGGTTGCTAGTGATGCCGGATTTGATGAATACAGATCGACTGGAACGCATCTTGCGATCGAGATCGGAGGCCCCAGCTACGCCAACGTGGACCAAGCCGCGCCCTGCGTGCTGCAGCTGGCGTCCCATGAGTTTGGCTACTCATACGGCACGCCGTTCGTGGCTAACTTCTCGGCGCCCACCTGGTGCAGCGAGGACCACTCGAGCGTGTACCTGAAATGGACCGCGAGCTCTCCGCTCGGCGTGCAGTACGACCGCGTTGCTGCTGTGTGGGTCAATGGCGTGGAGCTGCTGCGGACTTCGACGGAGGAGCCTAGTCGCCGCGGCGGAGTGATGTGGCAGGTCGTGAAGGAGATCTCGCCGTATTACGACGTGCTCAAGAGCGGAGGCTCCGTGGTCGTGGCGCTGGACAATGTGATCTCAGGGCCGTACAACAGCAGCTTCACCGTCGATCTCACGGCCGAGTTCTACAAACCATTG
>JAADVF010000612.1:0-17734 GCA_023334555.1 Elongisporangium undulatum | reverse complement strand
TGGATAGCCATCACTAGGCTCAATGGCTCTGCTTTGCTGTTCCAGACTATTCGATTGCGGGAGGAGAAGGACAATGACGAGCGCAACTTTATGCAGGCTCTGGAGCTCAAGGACGCGCAGGCCCAGGCCATGGCTCTGGAGCTGCACGACCTCCGGGCCACGCACAGCGAGCAGAGCTTGGCCATGAAGCAGCTGCAGGAGGAACTGCGCAGCGCATTGGAGATGAAGGACAGTCTCTGGGCCAACTCGGCCTCGGCCAGCGACGAGTCCTCGCAGCTCATCAGCTCCTTGCGCTCGGAGCTGCAGGAGACGCTGCAGAGCATGAGCGCGCTCAAGCGCGAGTTCGCGGACTCAAAGCGCGGCATGTTCGCGCGCCAGTCGCAGCTGGAGAAGACCAACACGGAGCTGGTGCAGAACGTGGCGGGTTTGGAGCGCGAGCTGGTCAAAGCCAAGGAGCTGGCGGCCGCAGCAGCAATGCCCTCTGTGGCCCAGGGTGGTCATGTGAACGCTCCGCTGTCCAACGGCGGGCTGCAAGACGACTACCGCCGCGTTCAGCAGACGCTCATGGTGACCAAGAAGGCGCTGCACGACGAGACCCGCAAGAATGAGGTCCAGCGGCAGGAGATCCTGACGCTCACGCAAGACGTGCGTCACTGGCAGTCGGCCATGCAGGCCACGCAGGAGACCACGGCCAAACAGCTCGCGGCGTTGAGTCAGGAGAACGAGGCGCTCAAGCAGACGCTGGCGCAGGCCGAGAGCTCACGCAACGCGTCCACAGCGGCTGAGAGCGAGGCCCGCATCCACACACTGACGAACCGCCTGATCGAGAAGCAGGAAGCGCTCGAGGTGGTGCGCAGCCGAGTGTCCACGCTGGAAGTGCGGCTGTTGGACGCCACGACACGCAGCCAGAACGCCGAGGACAAGCTGGCACAGATCGAGCGCAACGGCGGCTTTGCGGACATGGAGATGGCCACGCCCGTGGGCAAGCGCTCGGACCATGGCGGCGGCGCGCTGCGGTCTCGAGCCAACCGCATGGCCAGCGCCATCTACCGCGTGGCGCCCGTGGTCGAGCGCAGCGCGCGCGTGGTCACGGCGCTAGACGCACTGGACCGGTGGCTGCTGTTCCTGGGCCGCGTGTTCCTGAGCATGCCCTTCGCGCGGCTGGCGCTGTTGTGCTACGTGGCGCTGCTGCACTTCTGGGTCTTCGTGGTGCTGAGCTTCCACACCAGCCACCTGCAGGAGGAGATGCATCCCGATGCGGCCGCTAATGCGCCACCGAATGCGGCCGACGCGCTGTTTGCGCAAGGGCCGCCGTAAAAAGTATACACTCGGTATACGCGTTCTCTCTGTGGATTGAAGTTGGTGTTACAAATGATTTCTGGGTCGAAATTGTGTCGTTTTGCCAAAAGGCGCACCTTTGCACTTGAGAAAATCCATGCACAATCTGTCATGCAAAAACGATCCGGCGACGAAGTTGCCTGTCAACCTGAAAGGACGGAATGTGTCCCGAACGGTCCCGCGTCCCACGCACCTCGAGAACTGAACGTGGGCGGACATAACCAGACGAAGCATCGCCCGGCGTCCCACAAATCCGCCTGTTTTGTGGGCGCGCCACCGTATAGCCGGGCACAATTCAGCGCTCATCGTTGACCTCGCACGAGGTGAGCACTCGGGCCGCCTCCTCTCCGCCGTCGTCCTCGCGCCGCCGCCCGCCAGCCCGCCAAGCGGACGACCCCTTCGCCTACTACGAGATGAGCGACGACCACCAGCCGCCGGCCCCGGCCTCGCCGTCCATGTCCCCGACCTCAGACGGGTCCGTGTCCGCGTCCGAGGCGGAGGTCCAGTGGCTGCGGCGCTGCCTGCCCGTGTTCGTGCAGCCGCAGGTGGACGTGGACAACCACAACGACCTGGTCAAGGTCTTCTTCTCCTTCGAGCGCTCGGACGCCACGGGCGAGCTGCTGTGCAAGCTCTGTGTCGTGTTCGCGGGCGAGTCGTCGTACAACCGCATGCGCGAGCACGCCGAGAACACGCTGGCCACGCTCTGCTACCGCACGTTCAACCGCCGCACGTACAAGCGCACGGCTGACATCAACTACATGGAGTTCCGGTGCGTCTGGCCCTGTGGCTCTTATGGATAGCGAGCGACCTCTCTCACTAACGCGCGATCTTTCTGTGTGCAGGGGCGTGGACCTGGACCCGTCGTCCGTGACCCCGTGGCTGAGCATCTTCACGCAGGACCACGGCGGCGCGCAGCAGTGGGCCCAGGGCGAGAAGGGCAACGTGTGCTCGTGGTTCTCGCTCATGCACCACTACCGCGTGGAAGTGCCGCACAGCGACTGGCAGATCGAGAGCAGCGAGGGCCACCGGCCGCTCGTGTACCTCAACACGTGCAACCACATGATCGGCGAGCGCGACAACAACGAGCACATGCTCAAGCACGAGTGGAAGAACTACGCGTTCCAGCCGGGCGACCCGCAGGACGCGTTCCTCTACGTCGTGGATCACGTGCCCACCAAGAGCAATCTCTACTCGGTGCTCTGCTTCTGGAACGCGCGCAACGGCGGCGGCTGCTGCGACCGACACCCGTCCGGCAAGGTCACGCGCCACGGCGAATCCATCTACATCAAACACGTGGAGCAGCCCGAGGCCAACGTGACCAAGGCCGAGCCCGAGATCGTGGTCCTCCCAGGCACCAGCAAGCCCGTGCATCTAACAGAGTGAGCCGAGCAAAATATATCTGTACATCATCATTACTACTAGATCAAAAGGCCTCGGCCACCACGACGCCCTCGGCGTCCACCGCACAGGGACTGGCCGGCAGCGTCTCCTCTGTCTTGGTGCTGATAGCTGCAGGCTCCAGTGCTGCCGCTGACTCTGGGGCTGCGTCCTTCAGGCTCTGTGCGATCTCCTGGGCCAGCGCATCGCGGTCCAGCGAGGCCTCGTTGGGCGCCATGGCGGCCTGGTACAGCGGCGTGAACTTGGCGGCGTGCTGCTCGCGCACCTCCATCCACTTGGTCCACATCTCCTCCACGCTTTGGGGCGACTGCTCCAGCAGCCAGCCCATCTGCCGGCGCGTGGCGTCCAGCACGGGCTGGAAGCCCATTTGCGTGGCGCCCGAGTGGACCCAGTGCAGGTCCAGCAGCATGAACGCCATGGCGTGCAGCTTGAAGAACGCCTGCGGGTCATTGAACACGAGCCAGAACGGCGTGCGGCTCACGCGCTCGGCAATCCGCAGCTTGAGCACCGTGGCCGGCGTGCCCTCGTCGGCTGAGTGCAGCACGAGCTTGCTGCACACGTTGGGAGCCTCGTCCAGCATCAGCAGGGTCATCATCATGCGCACGACGTTGATGCAGGCCACGGGAAACGGGTACCGGTTGCCCCCAGCCAGCGCATTGCGCTGCATCATGGTGCGAGCCTTCTCCGGGTACTCTTCATTGAAGAACACGAGGCACTCGAGCGCCAGCAGGCCGCCGCCTCGGAATCCGCCCAGCGGGTTCTCCGTGTGGAAGCCGCTGAGCTTCCAGCGTGGCGACGCCAGCAGCGCGTTCACGTTGACCACATCCTGGCTCATGACCAGCGCGCTCTCGTCGTGCTCGGCCGGGAGCAGAGCGTCCCAGAGCCGCTTGAGCAGGGCCACGTGGTGCGCGTTGGCCAGATCGATGGCTTCCTCCATCTTGAACCGGATCGTCTCCATGGCGAAGACCTTGTCCTGCACCTTGCCACGTCGGTCCGTTAGCTCCTGGCGAAAGTCGCTCAGGATGAACGCCTGCTCCTCAAACAGCAACGATAGCACCATGGCCCGTTCTTCGGCGTCGCGCTTGCCATGCCGCACGGCGCGGGTCTCCGAGGCCATGCGACTGGCTTCGCTCACGTAGCCGTACGGGTAGTCCATGTCATCGCCTGGCAATAGCCGCGTGCGCACCGAGCGTGAGTGCTGGAAACCCACGGGGTACTTGCGGTACGTGGACTCCTCGTACTCGTGGAAGCGGTAGCCGTGCTTGCGTCGCAGCAGCACCGGAGCGAACGTGTTGGCCACCGAGAACAG
This sequence comes from Elongisporangium undulatum, assembly GCA_023334555.1. Taxonomy (NCBI): domain Eukaryota; phylum Oomycota; class Peronosporomycetes; order Pythiales; family Pythiaceae; genus Elongisporangium; species Elongisporangium undulatum. The sequence continues at coordinate 13,689 of JAADVF010000612.1, read as the reverse complement.
ACTCAGGCCGTTCTTCTCGGTGTGGCACGGCTTGAGCGCAGTCATGATGAGATGGCAGAGCCGATCCAGCAGCGGCTTGCAGTACCAAGGCAGGTCGTTCACCAGCACCTTGAGCAGCATCTTCTGCTCGTCCCGGTCCACGCCAGCACCGGCGCGGCCGCCACAGGCCAGGAAGTTGTCCAGCCGCTCCTCCGTGAGCAGCGAGTCCGGCAGCTCCCAGAGATACTGCAGCATGATCGCGGTCACTTCGTGCGGGTCCACGGCCATCTTCTTGTGGAATCCACCGAGCTCCTCGATCGTATCGCGCAATTCCATGACGTGGTCAGCCTGCAGATGAACCTGGAACAGCCCCGGCGTGTCCAGATGCTCGTACAGGAAGCAGAAGCAGGCCTCCAGCACGTCCGGGATGCCCATGGCGGTCTCGAAGCGGGCCATGCCGCTCAGGAACGGATTGCAGAGCACGTCCAGCAGCTCCGTGCCGTAGACGTCGTACTCTGGGTAGCCCAGTTCTAGGAATCGGAGCACGGCCGTGGCCGCGTCCTCGAGCTTGCGCGACTGTGAGACCTGCTTGAGAATGTCTGAGAGCGGGTTGCCGCCCTTGAGCGAGTCGAACGTGGGCCGGATCTCGTGGTGCGACACCAGCTTTTCGCTCAGGATCGAGGTCTCGTCGTCTTCCTCGCACAGTCGCACTCGGCCGCCGACCATGTCTTCCGGGTCGATGAGCTTGGGCGCCGTGCGGCGGCTCTTCTGCGGCTTGGGCTTGGGCAGCGGCTTGGAGAACGGCAGCACATCGGGCGACTGATCCAGACGCATGTCATCGATCAAGAACGCGAACGGAAGCGCGTCCAGCGGGGCCAGCATGGTCAAGAACATCTTGACGTCGTCTCGCTGGCGGAAGAGAGCAAACTCGGTGTAGTACGAGGCCAGCAGATCCAGGTTCGACTCGGTCAGGATCAGGTTCATGGACGACTGCAGCACGTGCATGTTCAGCGCCTGGCGAACGAACGCGCGAGCCTTGCCCTCGTCTGTTCGTACGAGCGTGAGACCGATGGCTGCGCGCACAGCGGCCACAAAGCCTCGCACATGGCGAGGAAGATCGGCCTGGACACTGGAGGTCACGACTTCGCAGACCTTCTTACCGCCGTCGCTGGTAGCTCCCTTGCCTCCAACACCGCTGGCGTCCTGCATGGCCTGCAGCATCTGCTTCTGGCGAATGGCTTCCACACGCGTGCAGGTCCACTTGGCAACGCCGAAGAACTTGACCGTCGCGGGCTCGCCGCTCTCGAGCGGACGCAGGCCGTGGGTCATGCAGCGGTCCAGATGCATGCAGAACGCGCTCACCACGGCCTGGTCGTCATTCAGCAGCATCTGCTTCTGGTCATCGATGCTCTCCATCATGGCAGCCTGCGTGGGCGACGACATCATGTCGTCACTGTCCTTGCCACCGGACGACGAAGACGAGGCCGGAGGCTGGTCCATGTCCATGGAGTGACGACGGTTCGCGCTCTTTCCGCCCGCACCGCTGCCCTTGGTTTCCACGAAGTGGTTCAGCGCCTGGATCGAGTGCTCCAGGTCCTCTAGCAGCACGCTGCGTTGGCTCTTGGCCAGCAGTTGCATCTTGGTCTGCTTACGCTGGCGCGCCAGCCGCTCTTCGGGCGATTCCTCCTCGGGATCGCCTAGGATCATGTTGCCCAGTCGCGTGAAGAAGGACTCCATGCTGCTGCTTCTGGTGGTGGAATCCGCGTCTGCTGCGTCTAGCTCGTTGCTTCGCAATGCGCAAGTGAATGGAGCTCCGGACGTCCCAAGAAGCTCTTCGGATTTTCTTCCAAAGATCGCGCGACTCTTGTCAAATTGCCATCGTGAACGAGCAACCAAATCCAGTCCTGATCTTGCAACTACGATACCTACCGTATATGCTCACAACAGTGGACTCTCGCTCGTTTATGGAACCAGGTCATTGCAATTTATGGCATTGGATGACATTGGGGCTAATCGAACTGCTGGCGCATGGCCATCTCGGTCTCGGACTTCCAGTGGCGGAAGTCGCTGCCGATGCCTGCCTGGCCCTTGACGCGCTGCGCCTTGACTCGCTCCTTGCCGTCCAGCTTTTCGCGCTTGTTGGGCAGACCGGATTTGTCGGCCGCTAATGGGCGCTTGCTGGCTGACTGTTGTTGATCCTGCGGCTTGCGCTGCTGGCGCGGAGGCGGTCGACTCGATACAAACGCTTGATCTTCTGCAGTCTTCTCCTGTTCGTCTTCGTTTTCATCTGCTGCTGTTGGTGCTGCATCCTTCGTATGATCAAAGGCTTCGACGACCTGCTTGGGCGTGTCCGAGTAGGTCGGCGGAAGGAACGACCGCTTGGAACTCGACCCGACGCTGTCTAGAACAGAGTCAGCCGAGGGCAACAGCGCTGGGGCAGCAACGGCCGACGACGTTTCGCCCTGATCATTTGCCCGGCTCACCACTGGGACGTCCTCCTCCGAGTCGCTCTCGCTGCTGTTGCTGCTCGCATAGTCGTCGCCCAGCAAGAACGACATGGTGGATCGCTAAGTTCGGTTTCATCACCATAGCAGACGAACTTACCATCTTGGTGACCCAAGCTAAGTTCGCACGATTCCCTTGACGTGGTATCTGTGTTTACCACACTCCGGCGCGCCGTCACCAGAGTTCCATGGTGCGACACCCGCATGAACACATGCTTGAGGTTCGCTGCAGAGTTTGTTTACCGCCATTCTGTGTCGATGCCAAGCCAGGGGGTTTCTCAGCTCCTTGGTGCACACTCCCAGCGGAGATGGATGTTATAGTGCTGCATTACTGGCACGGTCACGCGCAACACACTGCCGGTTTCTCTGACTCCTTTGGGAAGTCGTTTCAGCCACAATCCACCGTTTCTGTCTGGCTCGAGCTGTGCTATGTATCTATTATGAGCCGCCCAGAACGCCGAAAGAAGCCAGCAAACTGCTTGTGGTGCGCGTGAGAATTGAGCGCAGACCAGCGCGTGGGAAATTTGGGGAGCGCGAGTATCGCAACAAGCAAAGAGAACACTTTGGCCTCCAGTTGCAATCGCCTGCAAATCTCAGGACCATGAGAGAAAGGGAGATGGATCCTCGCCTAAACACACCATCCATCAACCACACAAACTGTACCCATCTGGGTTTAACTGTACAAATCCTTTTGCATCCCACGGTACGCTCAGAAACACATGTCTCATATATACTTTTTTGTGGTGCACACTATTTTAGCGCCACCTGAATCAACCCGCAGGGAGCGAGCAAGAGGATCACGGACGCAGCAGCATGAACTCGGACGCCGCCACCAAGACGTGGCTCAAGAAGGAGCTCACGAATGCGCTCGGGTTCCCGGAGGTCGACGACATTGTCGGCTACATCTCGTCCACGTTCCAGACCAAGGAGGAGGTCGCGTCCTATCTGACCGAGCTGCTAGGCATGACCACCACGCGAGCGCAGACCATTGGTGATCGGCTCTTTGCGTCGTCCAAGTCGGACAACAGTGGTAATGCGCCCAAGAAGCAGCAGCCAAATCAGCGAGGAGGGCGTCAAGGCAAGAATCCTAGTGCTGCGGCTGCGACGCCGCTGGTTCCATTGCCTGCGCAGCCCAACTCGCGCATCAAACCAGCCAAGCCCAACAGCAAGAAATCCTCCAAGCTCATGCACGCGCGCATTATCAATTGCCTGCAATGCGGCAAGATCGAGCACAATGCAGGCCGTTTGTGCACATTCTGTGGCTCGGAGCTGCAGTATGAGGAGCTGGACGATCTGGCCATGGATCCGGCCGCGCAGGCGCACATGGAGAAGCTGGTGGAGTTCGATCAAACGAGCGCGAGTCGCACGACCGTGATCGACACAGACGAGCAATTCTATGAGGCCGTGGAGGACAACGACCCGGATGAGCGCAGTCGTCGGCCGATAACGCTGGATCTCGACCTGGAGAACAAACAGTTTGTAATGGCCTCGCGGACTACTCCGTCGTCTCGCATCACCCGCAACCAGGAGCTGGCCAAGGACGCGCGCGAATTGGTGGACGGCATTCAACGCAAGCTGGAGCAGGAAAATAAGAAGGCCCGGGGCAAGAAGAAGCCGGCCGACGGCGTGACGGACGGCGCATCTTCTGCTCCGGCCTCATCGGTAGAGCTCGAGCCCTTGGTGTACGTCTAATCCAATCTCCTTCCCATGTTACTGTTTAAAACATAAAACACATTTGGCCGTATCTATATCCCCCATTCCGCCCTTTCGCTCCTGTGTGACACCGAGCTTGATTGACTGATCTGGCCCGATGTGATTTAAATCAGGGCGAGCGTATAAATCACCGCTGGTGGTGGCATCGTCGACGTCTCTTTATAGAGATGGGCGTTAGTCACCCGAAGAGATGCGGAGAGGACACGGGCAGTTGGAGATTTCGCGCGTGGTGCTCAGGGCCCTTTCCTCTCCTCCGCAGTCGGGCTGCTGCGGCCTTCCCTCGTCCACATCATGCCGCTCGACGCCCGCACCGCTGCCAGCGCCTCGCCCGCCACGTCGCCCCAGGCCACGAGTCCCAGCACGACTCCGCCGTCCGCGCCAGTCAAGCCAGACCACGCGGCTGCGGCCAGCATGACGGCGGCGGCCTGGGCGTTCTACGAGTGCGGCTTCGTGTGCGATGAAGAAGATGGTGATGTGGACGACGAAGACTCGGAAGATGAGCTGGAGACCCAGGACTGGATCCGCTTCCAGCGCCAGCGCACGCTCCAGCGACTGCAAGCCTGCAACCAGGCGGTCCACCAGCGACCGCTGCGCACGCCACGCGTGGAGACGAATTGAAGCACGCGCCCTTAAAGACGAGACTCCATCTCCCTCCCCGGCTGCTGCCTCTGCGCGTATGCCACAGAATCCCAATGGGGATTGGGATTACACGTGCGCTCGGCTCTTATCCACCCGGTCAAGAAGCCAAGCGCTAAAGCGGACTGTAAACTATTGCTATGTATCAACCTTTAACAAAGAGATCTCCGCGCATGTGTGTCCCTGCCTGTTTGCTTGCCGCCCTTAGTCCCGAGCTCGTCCGCTAGACCATTGCAATCGGAAGACGGAAGCGACTGCATGAAGATCTCGGTTGAGCCCCGACCGCATTGACCACACGCGCATGAGATCCTGCAGCTGCATGGAGACTTGCGTGCGTGCGAACGAGACCCCTGTGGCCTGCCTGCGACATGGATCCTCTGGGACAAGGCATCTTCGTCAAGCTCCTTCTTTGGCGTGTTTCTTTCGCTCCCACCACCACCAGCGCAGATCATGGAGGATACTGGATACACACCCAGTCCAGACGCATTTTCCAGCGGGACGTCGGCCAGTCACTCGCATGGCGAACGCACGCGCCCATTCGTCGTCACACACGGAGGGGAAAAAGACGTATTCACCAAAAGCGCCACGCGCACGGGACGGACTCCCAGCCAAATTTGACAAGAGCATTCGCGCACGCTTCCGGCATCCAGAACCAACGGCTCTGCGCCCACTTGGCCTGCGACGCTTGGTCAGCCAAGCGAGCTCCACGCATTTTCCCCATCACCCTCATCACATGCAGTACTGTGAATCCCAAATCTATCTCTGGCTTCCCCCATCCGAACCCAAATAACGTGGACCACGTCAGCGGAATCGGACCTTCTTCGGCTTCCTAGTGTGGTCCACCTGCGCTCAGAAATCAGGTGGTGACCCCCGACCAGCAGATCGGAGTGAGTAATTGGTCGGCGCAGAGAGCTCTTCGCTTCAGCTTGTTCTTCCGCCCTCTCCCTCTCGGCGCAACCTAGGAGACCAGCATGGGCGTGCCCTCCTACGGCTCGGTGATCGCCGCCAAGATCGCAAGGGCAGCCGACCGCACGCGCGAGAGCGAGTACCTGTTCAAGTTCCTCATCCTCACGCAGATCTTCATGTATCTCGAGGCCGGCGCCGTGCCGTCGCTGCTGCAGCACTTCACGCAGACGTTCCACCTGAGTCCGCAGGAGCAGGGGCTGCTCGGCGCTGTGGTGTACATCTCCATATCGCTCACCTCGCCCTGGTGCAGCACGCTCTTCCGCCGCTTCCATCCGCGCTCGGTGCTGTGCTACTCGCTCGTGGTCAACAACCTGGCGCTGCTGGCGTTCGCCTGCACGCCCACGCTCAAGTGGTACTCCAAGAGCCTGCTGATCACGCTGCGGTCGTTCATCGGGCTCACGCAGGCCTTCCACTGCGTCTACTCGCCGCTCTGGGTGCACGAGTATGCACCCAAGGCCAAGCGCGGCCGCTGGATGAGTTTCCTGCAGGCGTCCACTCCCATCGGCATCACACTCGGCTACTTTGCAGGATCCGTGACCGTGTGGTTTGCCAGCGCCTCGAATTCGTCTTCGACTGGTCATTCGCTGGTACAGGCTGCGCTTCGCTTGGCCGTCATGACTCCGGCGGCGGATGACGCCGTGGGCGCGAATATGTTTGACACTACAACGGTCGAAGAAGTCTGCCACGGCATCTACTGCTGGCGGTATCCGTTTCTGTTCCAGTTCTTGCTGATCCTACCGCTCTCGATCCTGCTCTTCTTCGTGCCAGAGGAGCACATCAAGCTGCACACGGCGCGTCGCCAGTCGATCCTCATCGTCGACTCGAGCGAAGACGAGCGCGTGCTGCTGAGCGGAAGCAGCGAGAACGAAGACGACAACAGCGACAGCGATAGCTTCGATCGAGATGTAGACACGGGCGACGACCGCCGGGATTACGAGCCGTACACGGCCGGCGATGAAGACGCCCGAAAGCTCACGCAGGCCGAGCCGCTGGTCAGCCCTCGATACCAGTCGCCTGGCCCTCGTCGCGCTCGTGCTCGCTCCGTCGGCTGGGACAATCTGCGCTCGCTGCTGCAGCACAAGGTGTACGTGTTCATCGTGCTGGGGCTCTCGGCCTTGTTCTTCGTGGTCGCGGGTGTGCAGTTCTGGACCACGCTGTTCCTGTCCACAAACACGAACGACTCAGTGTACAAGATCCATCTGGCCTACCTGCTCGTCTCGGGCACCGGCCCGATCCTGGGCGTGTTCTTCGGCGGCTGGTTAATCGATCGGGTCGGAGGTTACGCCGGCCCACTGCAGCAGGCCAAGGCACTGCGCGTGTGCATGCAACTGGGTGCTGTGGGCTCTGTCATGGCCATCCCGATCTCATACCTCCACAGCACGCTGTACATCGCGCTGTTCCTATGGGCCATGCTCTTCTGCGGCGGCGCGCTGCTGCCGGCCTGCTCGGGCATCGTTATCAGCTCGGCCCCGCCGCATCTCCGACCGCTGGCGTCCTCCGTGGCCTATACGAGCTACAATCTGCTTGGGTATGCAGCCTCGAACTACATCCCCGGACTCATCATGAACTTTATCATCTCGAATCACGGCGACTCGGCCTCGGCCTCGTTCTACTGTGACACGGCCTGTACCTACCGCGTGGGCTTTCGCATCGTGCTGCTCTGGACGCTCTGGGCGTTCTTCTGCCTCTCGTGCGGCTATCGCGCTTCCAAGGTGACGCTGGCGAAGGAGCAGGCGCTCGGTCGCTTCCTCGAAGGCGAGGAGGACGACAAGCCCAAGACCCACCGCCATGCGCCGCACGAGATGGAAAGTGTGCTGTAGAGCTGTTCTCGCATGCGTCCCTGCATTCGTATTTACTGTACCTCTTTTGTCGCACGGAGGCCGGCCCCCGTCGTCCAGCCCTCTCTCTGCAGTCTTTAGTGTTCGCGTTCCAGAGCTTCCCCATTCATGAGCTAGATACATGCCTCCAGTCAGTCAATCGAATTTTGAAAGCGTTCTATTACCCCGTCTTCTTGTCCTTAGCCATCAACTCCTTGATGCGAGGCGCCTTCCGCAGCAGCGTGTTGAGCATGCTGCCCACAAAGAACGCCACGACAGTGCTGGTCATGGTGATCACGTTGTACGGCATGCTGAAATCCGGCGTGGGCAGAGGCACCAGCAGCGGCTCCGAGTACCTGGTCGCGGTGAAGTTTACGTTTGCCAATGCCGAACACTGGTCCAAGGCTTGGAAGGTAGCGACGCCCGAGGGAATGTCAAACCCGCGATTCGCATCGGGCGGGTGCTCAGACAGCCGAAGGAAGGCCTTCTCCAACTGGATCGAGAACAGCAGCGTCGTCTTGGGCGGCAGCAGCGCCTGGACGTAGATCTGGTTGGGTCGGCCACGTAGTTCTGCTGGGATAAATCGAAAGCCTCGGACCGCTCCATGCTCTTTGCTGTCTGATGGCGATTGAGCGATGAACTGGGACTGGAACGTGTTGAAGTAGAGACGCAGATACCACGGCAGGCTGCTGTGGTACGTCACGTGCATGGCGCAGTGGGGATGGTTATTCTCCAGCCGCACAGCTACGCCGCCATGTACTTGGCCGTAGCCAGTCACGAACGCATGCACCGATACGAGCTCTTCTTGGTTGGCGCTCACATCAGCTGCAGCGTTTTCCTCCATCGACGCGATCTTGAGCCACGAGTCCACCAGACTGATCTCCTGCGTCTTCAGGTCGGTTGAACGCACTTCCGACTGCCCAATCTGGGTTAATATTTCGCTCTTCGCTGCCAGAGGACATGCTGTCAGCGGTTGATTGTCCACAGAGCCGGCAGACCGGTCAAAGAAGAGCGACTGGAGTGTCCACTTGGCTCCCTCGCGCTGGTTCTGCACCGTCGTGAGATGCTGGTGCAGCGACCACTTGCCAGACTCGGGCGAGACCGACACGAACAGTGACAGCGACAGATACTCGCCCGAGACCAGCTGGATCGGGTCGATGAGTCTCCCTAGCCCTGCGATCGATCGACAGGGCAGCATCTTGAGCCACGGCGTGAGGTTCTCCGTGCAGAGCTCCTCGCGCGCCAGGGTGGCCTGCAGAAACAGCGTCGTCTCGTTGTTGACTTTCATCTCCGGGTACGAACCCAGCTGCTTGGGCGTGGCTGGCGCCAGCGGCGCATGCACGACCGTCGAATCCATCTGATTGAGCGACGCCGAGAAGAGCCCGCCCAGCTCCGACGTGATGCCACGCCATCGCTCGGTGGTCCCTTGGCCGCCGTTCTCTTGGAGTTGCACCTGCAGCTGCGCGCCGAAGGGCGCAGGTGTGGGATCCACTCCGTAGCGAGCATCCGAGTGTTTTCCCAGCGCGAAGCTCAGCTGCAGCGACTGGGCGCCGTACTTGGTCAGCATCTGCTGCAGCACGAGCGGTACATGGCTCTCCGCCGCCGCGCCGTCGTCGCTCGTTGCTTGGAAGTGGAAGTGCGCGTGCACCTTGGAGGACCGCGGCAGCACACGCAGCGCCAGTGACTCTGTATACTCTGCGCTCGCGAGCAGACTCACGCTCTCCAGCAGCAGCAGCAGCGCCAGCGCCAGAGCTCGCGCGTGCACTCGCCACCTCATATCGGTCGTGCGACGATCCAGCATTTCAGCAGCCCCGACGACTCGACTTCGGAACAAGTGGAGTCGACTACGTTAGTCGAGCTGAAGCAGCGACGAGCGGTTGCTGGGTTATTTGCGTAGCTGGTGGCAAAGCGATCAGCTCGGCAGGCAAGTGATCCGTCCGCGCTTGCACCTTCGGTTCTGGGGCGACTGCTGCGGCTGCTGCTGTTCTATTGCTGGCGCCCAAGACGTCCGCTGCTGCTGCGCAAGGTACCGGTCCATTGGCTGCATCGCTCTTTCTCGTGTCTGCTGGCGGCCCGCGTCTGCAATGAATGTGATTGTCCTTGACGACTCCAGCGACGACGACTCCGCGCCATCGCGTGCCACTCGGCCGGACGCCGCCAAGAAGCGTCGCCGCCGCGCGATCTCGAGCGATGACCACGAGGGCGACTCGGATGACACCATGCCGAGACGCCCGACGGCGCGCAAGCGGAAGGCCATCGCGTCGGACGAGGAGGAAGATTCGGACTTTGGCGCGCGCCAGCTCACGAGCAGGTCGGCACACGCGACACCGGAGAAGCCCAGCAGCTCCAGACGGTCCATGTTCAACGAGACCGTGTCATTTATTGAGCTCCAGGCGCAGCAGCACGAGCTGGAGCGCCTCAAGCACCGCAAGCAGCAGGCAACCCACGCTGCGGCCAGGAGCAAAGCCAAGAGCCCCGCCAGCAGCACCAAGCGCTCATCGACGATAGCGCCCCGACGGCAATTGCCTGTAAAAACGTGTCGAAAGAGCGCGCCGACAAACTCGAAGCGATTGCCGTTCCCGCGTTCTGGTTCGAATCCACCGTCCGACGATGATGCCACTGGCAGCGACGAAGAGAGCGCTGCATTCCGAAGCGAAGCCAGTAGACCAAAGGACACGAATGCCGCGCGTTCTTCTGCTGACGGTGATGCCATCGATAGTGACGAAGATGATGCATCTCATTGGGCTCCGCCGCCCAAGCCCCGGAAGGCATTGGCTTCGAAATCGGCGCGCAAGGCCGCTCCAGGGGGACCCAGACTGCCAATTCCTCGCAAGCAATTGGCCACGATGTCGGCCCGGAAGGTTGCACCTACAGACGCTCGACTGCCGATTCCTCCCACTTCGTCCAAACCTCCAACGCTCCAAGAATTGCATCTTGTGTTGAAACGGCAAGCTGCCAAGGACCGGAAATTAGCCGCCAAGGAAATGAAGCGGCAGCAGACGCAAGTGTGCAAGAAGAGTGCATCGACGGGTAAGAAGCGGCTGCCGATCCCTCGCTCAACGAAAGAGGACGGTGATGACGATAACGAGGAAGATAATGAGGATACTGAGGACGAGGAGGGCGATGCGCTCGACAAGTACCTGGGTGAAACGAATGCTGCGCGCAAGGACACGATGGTGTGCAAGAAGAGTGCTCCGTCGTTGCCTTGGTTGCCAATTCCCCGCTCGTCGCCACCACGTTCGGAAGATAATGATGATGACGAGGAGGAGGAAAAGCCATTGGCCAAGAACAGCGAAAAGAAGGTGAGCAAAGTGTGCAAAAAGAGCGCTCCGAGCTCGTCTCGTTCATTCAAACCACGGCCATCGCCTCCTCTTTCGGATGATGGTGACGAAGAGGTCAGCAAGATCGAAGTGAAGCCCGAGCGACCGCATCGCACTCGCAATGCGACACCGATAGATCCGATCGCGTCCATGACTGTGGGTGAGTTGCAGGCCCAAGAGCGAGCATTCGCCAAGCTGGAAGCGCAAATGAAAGGAGCTCATCCGGCCGCTACAGCATCCGAGCGCAATCCTTCAGCTTCCGACGCAGCTGAAAAGGCTGTCGGTGTGAAGAAAGAACCTGCAAATGCAATGGAGGACGCCAAGGACGACTTGAGCACCGAGGAAATCGACGACGAGGAGAACGATGACGACGAAGACGATGAAACTTACGAGAGCAATAAGTCGAATCGAAAGCAAAAGAACTCGACACCAAAGAAAGGAGCCAAGAAATCTCGCTCCGGCATCAAAAAGGAGACAGCGGCTACTGGGAAGCATAAGAAACGAGACAACACGACGAATGGGTCTACAGGCCCAGTGAACATGCAGGCACCAGCTGTGGTTACGGACGTGCTCGGTGCTGCACGTACTCGCGTGGACACTGTTATTCACTCGACCTCGTGGCGCGGTGTTGCTTTTGAGGAAGCACCAGTCAACATTCTTTCGGTGGCGGTACCGCTGTTTTCTTCGACCTACGATAAGCCCCTGACGACATTTGGTTAGTGTCGTTCGTTGATACTGGCGGATGAACCTAGAGTCTGATGTGCGTATTTGTAGATAATGAAGGTGAATTGGCTGTGAAATGTAAGATCGTCGCGTCTTTCGGCAAGGCGAAGCGACTGATACCGACGATCCTGGCAGTGGACAACCAGGAGACCGTGACCCAAGAGGATACGGATAAAAAGGTGACCAAATCCATGGAGTCCATTCTGCCCAAGATTCGCGCTTGCTACAGTCGCAAGACGCAATCGATCATATCCGAGGCCCGAACGCATGTTGCGCAGTGCCTTGAAGTGCACAAGGCTCTCGCGAAGGAGCGTCGGGTTGGATCTTGTGAGTCTGTATTGCGTATCCAGATCGCCTGATTCAACTGCTGACTCGCTTCGTTATTTGTGCACGACAGTGAACCCGATCAAATTGGAGGTTGCTCTGACCGAGCGAGCGATTGCAGATGAGCTACGAAAGTGTCCGCCTGTGCCGATCGAACAGGTGAACAAGATGAAGTTCCGCATCTCGAATGGCATGACTGTGACGACTGAGCGCCAGATCCTGCCCAACGATGTGTTTGAAACTCGACCGCTGCGGGGATTGAGCAAATCGACTGCATATGTCGGGCTCAAGCGCAGTGTGCGCGTGGATGATGACCCAATCCTTCGATATGTGCCGTATTTCGGCGACAACGATTCGGGTGAGGTCATCGACGTCAAGCAGTACGATGGAATCAAACGCAAGGAGGCCAGCCAAATTAGTGCACTGGATGGCGAAGTGAACGAGTATTTGCTTCGCGCGCTAGTGGCTGAATGCGGCGACTCTGACAAGGTATTCAACTCGCTCAATACTGTTGCGGGCTTCCCGCAAGCGTATTCGGATTACAGCGAGATCAAGAAACTGCACGATTCACGTCGCACAGCTTCATCACGGTTACACGAGACCAAAAATGCTATCCGTAGTCTGGACCACGACATGGAAGAGTCAAAACAGGATGGTGAAGCAGCAGCAGTAGCCTCCAGTACAGTCGGTGCACTCGCGAAGCTGGCTGAAGTGAACCCGCTGCTGGATATCCGCGATAATGAAGGCGCACCCTCGTCACTTGCTGAGCGGTTTGCTCCCCCGCCGACCTATTTCGAATCGAATCTGCTGCGCGGCCATTTGTCCAAGGCTAATAGTCTGGGACTTCGTCCCACAAAAGATTACGCAGAGCTCTCTGTGACATATCGCGACTTGTTCTGCCGCATGTGCTATCAGTATGATTGCCACGATCATGGCATCGAGCATCCCATGCCGGCGTCCAGAACAGACCCAGTGTTTCCGACTCTTCGACTGGCGCCTTCGATGCTGGCGTTGTCAGCAAAGGAGGAACCGGAGACCGAGATCAACGAGGTTCAAGATGAGTCTATGCTCGTTGACGAAGAATCTGCTACTGAATCAACCCAAGACAATGACAAGGACATGTCGACCGTGGATGAACAGCTACCGTCGCTCAAGTCCGATGATACTATCAGCGTTGAAGAGGACGATGATGTGTCTATGGGGGATTCGTTGGCATCACAGGAGCAAGAACGCCGACGGTCTTCTCGGTCCTCTACGGTCTTGAGCACGAAGGCGCGAAAGAGTGAAGACGCGCAGGGCGCGCGATCCGACAGAGGCAGCCGGCCGTCTCGGCCGTCACGCGCCAAGGAAAAGGTCTTGAAACCCAAGGACGAATCCGAGTTCCTGGATGATTCGCATTACGAGCAAGTGACAGAAATGTTGCAGACCTTTCTGGCGCCAGATACTCCTTGTAGCGCCCAGTGCTGGAAATCTGGCCCAGTTCTAGCATCGGCACCAGAAGAAGAAAGCAAAACGGAGGATGTGAAACTGGACTCCTTGAACGAAGATGTTGATCAGCCTCAGTTGAGTCCTGTCGAGTCCTTGCTGCTGCAGAAAGTGCGCTACACAGTAGGCGACAACCCCTGCATGATCGCCTCGATCGTCAAGTCCACGCCGTGCTCTACCATCCACGCTGTGCTGGCACGAGAGAAAAAGCAGCAGCAAGCC
>JAADVF010000611.1:0-17744 GCA_023334555.1 Elongisporangium undulatum | reverse complement strand
GTCATTGACCGAGTGCGTCAGCTCAGGGATTCATGGGAAGTTGTTGTGCAGCACGCACTGCGAGATGCGATTGTAGAAGATTGAGCGGCCCTGCTCGAGGGCTTTTACAGCAATGAGCACCAAGATCGCGTGTGGAAAATATATTCCCGAAAGGCAGACATGTTGGTGTATCGTGTATGGACAATGAAAGCTGCTGATCGCGCGGTCCTTGAGTAGTGAGTGGCCTGTACGTACGAACCGGTCGGTGCTCGGCTTCCAGGTCAAAGAGATCATCAAAGCCCAAGTATGCTACGCCGGTGTGGCTGGTAAGTACCCGAAAGCAGCGAAGTGTGCCATCAAAAGGATTTTGTTTTGGTCTGGAACTGAAGAGCGCGTCATCGAAGCAGCATTCGCGGATAAGCGACGCGATACATGGCTGTTGCTGGATCCAATACCATTTAATTATGCGGACGGCGTGGATATGATGATATATGATGATCGTTTATTCAGCCTCTGGACCCCGATTGAACACAGCATGGGAATCACAGGATTGTACATCGCACCGGACAGCCTCTCCCACAGTGAAGCGAACGTTGACACAGTGGACTTGGCGCTAGTCCATCACGAACTGTGGAAACGCTATCAAGAATGTGCGAAAGCTGGTCATTGAGCACAAGTGACTTGTTAGAGCCAATCGCGTGCTCATATACTTCATGACGAGCCCAACGGGTGGACATGTACTTCATCTCAAGGCTCATCACTCCTGCGGTTGATTTGGCTGATATTGATTTTACCCACATTGAAGCAGAAGCCGCCAAGGGACCGATGCCGAGTCAACGATGTCGAGAAGCTCATAGCGACCGCGCTCTTCGGTCTCTAGCTCCATGGCCAGTTGTGGTGGACTGCAGGGCAGAAGCACAGTGATCTCTTCTCCTGCAGCCTCTCGTGACTCAATGCGGTACAGATACAAACGCCGGCCGATCGCGGAGAGCGAGAGCCACACGATTGGGTCTGTGAACATGGCCAGATTGGTGAGCTGCACGATGGACCACGCAACTTTAGAACGGCGTTCAATACGGAAGATCTCGTCGTGGTCCGGACAGCCCTGCACTGCCGGCCAACCCCAGCAGCTCCTGCCCTCACGACAAAGGTGACACTTGGCTCGACCTGGGATCAGTAAAGCCATAAATGGAGCGACTGTGTGATCGACACTGCCTCTGCTTGCTGATTGCCCTGTATCAATGAGCTTCATGCTCCAGTAGATGCTCAAGCACGAGCTGTCGAACAGAGTCCCAACGCTGTAAGGCACGAAGTGCGACCGACTGAACACCACGCTGGTGGCAAGGCGAGAGCTTTCGTCCTTCCAGATAAGCCGCCCTAGCCAGAAGAAGATCTTGGCCGTCAGAAGAAGACCGCACGTGATCATTGCAGACTCGGATAGCGTCTTGACGTCCAGTCGAAAGCCAAACTCCGCGCCGTATTCGCACTGCAGAGACAGATGCGCATGTGCCAGAGCGGCCTCAGGCGAGAGTCGCTGGACATTGAGCACGCGCGTGTCCCGGAATGAGAGAACCTGCAACGGACCCACAATCGTGAGTGCGGAAAGCCATCCGACCCAGCTGCCGTGGAGGCCACGCAAACCATGGCGACGACGCCATCTGAGCGGCAGCAAGTGGCTCTGGACCAACGAAATGACCTTGATCAGGATCGCCAGCATCCAGATATTCCGCATCTGAACGGAAGACGCGCGCAAGTTCGTGCGAAAGTCAAACATTGCAGAGCCGTTGAACGCCGAGCCCAGCATATCGGACCAGATGTGCACAAGGGCGCTGTCCATCAGATGCGCGATGGTGTAGCCCACGACGGGCAGCCAGCTGGAATATACGAGAACATGCCCAGGGACGCGGAAGAACGTGGCCCAGGCCCACGCAAAGCGTGTACAGAGGCTGGAATAACGAGCGGATCTAGGGCATGCTTTGAAGCAGCCGATCCAGAGGGCAGCCACGCGCAGCCACATGTAACCCTGCGCGATACAGCGCAAGGTGCTGGCAATACCGAACCAATGATTCACGTCCGTCACAAGTGTGCTGCGCTCGTAGCGGTAGTCGTCAATAACCATCGTCTCGCAATAGGACAGATTACCGAGACAGGACCGGCCGCGGATCAAGGTGGTCATGCCGATCATGTCGTTTCGATAGGTAGCCCAGCGCATGGGCGGATGGTCGTTGACATTGGACCGCACCCAGTTCGTAGCAATGAGTGTGACGTCAAACGCCAGCGTCGGGAACTGACGTTGCAGTCGTGCAAGGCGGACCGCGAGATGCGTTGAGAACATCATATCTGATGAGGACCAGGCGGCCATGTCCGGCCCAGTCAACGCTTTGCACTTGTATGGGATAGAGAGATCGCAAACGAACGGCCGCTGCGTGTGTGGGACTCGTGGACTGCACACATCCAGCGTCGCGTTGCCACGTGGAAGCTGGTAGAAGTGCGCACTGCTGAGGTGGAACTCTTCACGGTGCCAGCCAAGCAGCGAGAGCAAGTACTGGTGTAATCGATCGATCCAGCGGCTTCGGGTCACGTACACGAATGGTTGAGAGGTCTCACCAGTCGCTTGCAACCGGAACTTCTGGTGGTGCACTGCGTCTATCAGTGTATCCAGCATGACGAACGTCGTCTGGAGCCCCAGCTCTGGGGTTGAACACTCTTCTAGGTACATGACACAGCGGGGCCACGAGGACTGGACCTGGACTGCTTGTACGAGAGCTCTCAATGGAATCGACACGCTATCGAACTTGTACGGCCACACGGGGATTGAGGTGATGCCGCTGCTGCCTGACGATCCACTGAAAGAGTCGATCGCGCTGCTACTGTTTCCTGTTTCCTTAACGATTCGCGCGATCGAGTACGCGTACGGCCCATAATAGATACCCGACTCGGGTGTTGCTGGCGTCATGACATCGTCCAAGGCATTGATCCCCAGTCCAGTGCGTGGGATGTCTGTGCATACAAGCACAATGCTGACAGTCGAGAACAAGCAGCGGATTCGACTGAAGCCAATGCAAGCGCCGATATCTGTGGGCGCCAACCGCACAAGATGCGAGCGTGCTTCGTTGTCAGCGGAGACGATGACGATGCGCTCGGGGCTTTGGACGTGAACCATCGAAATGCAGCATACGCATCAATCCGCCCGCCTGCCATCGCGTGGATCGTGCAGACAAACGTCTTTTCGTGGCTGGAAATAGCATGTTCACACTGATAGGAATAGAACATCAACAGCGGAATCAGACTGCGTTCGAGCTCCGATTGTCAGAGCTCTGACTGTGGGGGCGCGCAGACCTGAATGAATGCGTGTGTGTCGACATGAACGGAGGTTTCCTATCGCAATCGGAGTGGTCCAGTGTAGTGTTGATATCGGCAGTCAGCGCGTGACTGCGTTAGCATGATGCGATCTTTTATGTTTGAAGATAACGATCATTGTGGGCCATTGTTTTTCCATAGTGATAGCTCATCTAAGCTACGCCATTAGAATGCAAGATGGACTTTTCTGGTCACACTCGACTCGATTGGTGGCCTGCGGATCGTAGCAGGAATGCCAGAAAGTGGGCCATCGATACGCATGGCAAAACGTCTCAAATGTTGAGATTGCAAACTGCTCAGAAGCAGTGCGAAAGAGCAAACCATCACATAGAGCCAACTCAAGTCCCCTGAGTCAACATCACTCAAACCGATCACCTGGCGAGAGTGAGGGCAGTTGAGAACAATCCTCGCAAAGGAAAGATGATGATCTCGGTGCGACTGCCTCGTGGACAAGCTCAAGCGCGCGATCAAGGCTAAGAAGAGCGACACGGTCACGGGAGAATATTTTCGGTTGACGTTGTATCTGGCGAAGCGCGGTGGAAATAAAGCCGGCCCCTGGCTGAGTCTTTCCCATCAAGGCGACGTCGAGGCGATCGCTGCGATGGCATCACGTGATGTGCCCGAGCGTATTCAAGAAACATACTTGAAAAGGGAGCTGGCAATGAATCCAACCTTTGGACTTGACGAGTTCTTTGGGCAAAATCTATTCCATCCAAACGAAGAAGCCGAGATTCATGTGCTGGTGAATTGCCCACCGCTCGACCGTCCAAGAAAGCATGGCTCGCGTCCAGTCCGCTGCGCGCTCTGCTGACCAAGATCGACGCATTCGACTGGCCACAATGTTTCGACATGGAATCTCTCCTGGAAGTGCCTTTTCCATCGTTGGCTCAGGATCCGAATCGATCTCGTCTCAATGAGGAGAGCTGCTTCCAGTACCAGGGCGGAGAAGATCTGGAGCCCCTGTTCAATAAGGTTGTGGACCTGTGGGAAAAAAGCCCTAGGATGAACATTGTGGGCACATCGGATACGGCAAGTCTTATATGCTAGCTGTGCTGGTGGTTTTGCTGATGAAGAATCGGACAAACCTCCAACCAGAGAATGGAACAAAGCCGTTTGTTTGCTACATCCCTGATTGTGAGGTGTTGTATCATGGAGAAACTGCTATTTTGACCATGATCAGACACAGTATCTTGTTGGATGATCCAGACTACGCAGACCCATTGGCCACCAAGGCGGACATTAGCAGTACGCTTTCAAACCGATATGTGATTCTGGTCGCTGATCAATGGGAATCGATCGGCAATGGCGATGCGGCATCATCATCGGCAAGAGTTGCGTTGTACTCGTTCTTTCCGAACTCTGAGCTTCTGCAGATCTGCGGAATGTCCGTGAACTCGAGCCAGTATCGCTCAACTCTGCACAAGCAAACCATCGATATCAACTGCTGTTACTATGGTGTCTTGAGTGACGACGAATTTGGCGTCTGGCTGCAGACGCATCATGAAATATTCCGAGAAATGAAGACGAGCTCGTGCTCTTGACGGGCAAAGTTCCATAGCTGCCGGATTGCTTTGACCGAGCTCATCAAGGCAGCGACCCGTGGGAGGTTGTTGTCCAGCGCGTACATCAAGATCCACTGGTTACGGATTGGTGGGCCCTTCTTGCAGAATTTTATGCTTAAGCTGACGAGACTGCAGTGTGGAAGTTGTGCTCGCTATAGTTAAACACCGACACAAAGAAAAACATTGTGGATCATCGGTTCTTCTACAAAGACCCTAGACTGGGGTTCCGTGCCACGAGTGGAATCGTTGAGCGGTTGGTGTACCGCGTATGGACAACGAAAGCAGCCGCTGATGATAGCCTACTTGCTCGGTGGCCTTTAATATTGGACCTGATGAACCGATGGAACCTTAGCTTTCAAGTCCAAGAGATCATAAAAGCCCAAGTGCGTCGCTTTGGTGTTGTTGGCATGTACCCCAAAGCACCAGACTGTGTGATCAAACGTTTCCCCTTTGATGCTGGAACTGAATTGGCCACTGTGGAGAAGGCTCTCAAGGGACGAGATTCAATCGAGGCGTTGTGCTTTTGTATCAGTAACGCAAGAACACATTTCATTTAGAAAGACGTGACGGCTTAGCTTCGATGCTTGATCTCTCTAGATAGTCAAGCGCTATCAGGATACACGCTCTTGAATGCGGTCAAGTAGTTGGCCAAATGGTTGCTCATCGCATCCATGACGTGGTCCGATAGTGATTCAAACCCAGCAACATCACTGGAGTTGCTCTCTGGCGACCCGAATCGTTCCGCATACGCACGGAACCAGCCTTGCAGCAGGCTCCCAGGCTTTAGACTGGGAACCTCTGACGGCGACTGGACTCGCTTGATGACGACCATGTTGTCCAGAATAAACCGCACGCCTTTTGCGGTCATTGGAGCCACCGACGACCACATGATGACTACGCGATCCTCGTCCACGTGCTTGCGCACAGACATCTTGACGTCCAGCTCGTACGAAGTCTGGCCGAAGGTGTGCACGTGCGTTTTCCCATGGCCATTGAGCTCACTCACCTGCATCTACAGCACAGTAAACCAGTCAGTTAGATGCCACGGAAGCAAATCAGCATGTAGTCAGTCAACTGCGTACGCTGTGTTCATTGTCCGCTGTCAGTCGGTGGTAGAAGTTCCGCCAGAACAGTTCGGCCGTGAGCTCCATGCTGCCGCCCATTGGCAAGCAGCAGGACGACTCGACCAATGCGCCCAGCTTGGAGTCCACTCGACGCAGTTTGCGCGAGAACCAATCATTCGCATCAACCAGTCCGGCTCGCTGCATCATGCTGTCCATGTCAAGCCTCAGCGTCTGCAGTCTGTGCGCCAGCAAGGCCACGACCAGCGACTCTTCAATGGCACGCTGGTGCAGAGCCCTGGTCAGCTGCGGCTCGTATAGCAGCGTCAGATCCTACAGCGTTTGAAAGCCAAGTGCACTGTTACTACACCAGCACACAACCATTCCATAGAACACAGCGACGCAGACCAACCTCCTTGGCCATGGGCTGCAGAACAGCGTCTCTGGAAGCTTGGATCGAGCCCAACAGCTTCGCCAGCATCCGTTTGAGCTGACGATTCGTAGTCTCGGTCTGCCTCCGCCGTCGATACTCGTGCGCTGCGTTCTGCATCCATACCGACCGCTGGGCTGGGAGATGCCAGCCTCGGCTCTCTATCACACGCGCGAGTGCAGTCTCCAGCTCCGGCACCAGACGACGGAGCTGCTGCAGCTCTTCCTTGACCGGCAGGCGGCGCGATCTCTTGTCCGCAGTCGAGCGCTTCTTCAGAACATTGTCCTTGGGCTCGAAGGCGTCGATGAACGCCAGTGCGGCCTCCAGCGTCGCGCCCTCGTCCGTCGCCAGCAGGAAGCTCATGGCCGAATGGGCCAGGCAGTACCTTCACTCACAGTGCATGAGTGATTGCGTTGATTACGGTATCATTGACACCTGATTACGATTGGCTAAAATGATACATGCCTGTGCATGTGCTGATGGCCAGCTCTTCCATGTGGCAGCATTCGTATATTACTGTTATGGGCTGTGCTCACGCTGCGACGTAAGCGTGGCGACAGACCAGCCCTGAGGCCTGTTCATCCTTGGCTTTTCGCGTGTACTGTGCGCCTTGGATGCGACTCCTGGCCTTTTGCAGTTTGCCCACGACGCGGTCGCTGGCTCTGGCCACGACCATCTCCTTGAGTGACTGGAACTCGCTCTCGCTGCTGCTGTTGTGCTGCACTGCACGAATGCGGTGCCAACCCAGCAATAGTGACCCCGAGGCCGGCGGCAGGGAGACCGATGCACTGGACAAGGCCGGTCGACGAACGATGTAGATGCAGTCTTCCACGAAGGTCAAGCGCTCGCTCACGAGAGAGAGCAGCGACGACTCCAAGTACACGACGCGGTCGGCCTGCACGATCCTGTGCATGATCGTCTTGGCACGCAGTTCGTGCGGCTGCTTCTCGTGCTCAAAGTACACGACTTTGGTCAACTTGGACGCTTCCTACCAAGCCAGAACGAGCTCAGAAGCCGTCGATAGAGAGACAAACAGAAGCGCAAGACTCACTCTGGCTGCTTTGATTGCTGCCAGTCGCTGGCCGAAGCGGCTGACCATGTATCGGTCCGTCTGCACAAAGCTGCTGCGCACAGGCCAGCAGAATGCCTTCTCCGACACGAGCGTCTGGTCCACATCCACTGTGCGCAGCGTTCGAGCGGTCAGAGAGTCTGCCTGGGCCAGGCCAGTGTGGACCAGGATATTATCCAGGTCCAGTTCCAGCTTGCCCAGTCGATCAGCCAGCGAGGCCATGACCTGGAGGTCCTCCATCGCGCAGTTTTGCGCCGCCATCGCGATCTGCACGTTGAGCGCCACAATGGTTTCCTATGGAGACGACTCGTTAGCCACCAGCAGTAGCAGCAAGACGTGAAGACAAGCCGCTGCAGCGCGTACCTGCTGCTTGGCCAGACGCGTCTTGAGCATCTGGTTCATGCGCTTGGATTGCTGATAGCGCTGGTACTCCTGCAGGATGGCCTCGACCCATTTTGCGCGGCCTACTTCTGTTTTGAGCGTGGCGCTCCCGCTGTTGGAGCCAGTTGTGAGCTGCCGCAGCCGCATCTCAAGGTATCTGGCCTCTCGTCGCAGCCGCTTCATCTCATGGCCGATCTGGGACCGCGGTCTCGTCGGCTTGGCTTCATGCGTGATCTTGGCGGCCTCGCACGCGTCAATGAAGGCCAGCACCTCCTGCACCGTGGCGCTCGCCTCGTGCTCGATCTTGTTCGCTGGCTCCATAATGCTCAACCGGAGACCACGAGCGTGCGCCAGATTTCAACTGTGGGCTGATCACGTGAGATGGTGAACGCGGCGTAATCCGTCCGCTGGATTATAACGGCAAACCCGTCCTTGGCATCTGATCTGATCCCATAGGCAGGACAGTTAATCAATCGCATTGCATTGGCCAGAGTGGCCTTATCGTCTAGACTTCTTGAATGCGGCGCTTGATGCTGAGAAAATGGCTCTGGACTCGGGCGTTCTCGTGGCTCACCACTCTCTCTGCAAGCGCTGGAAGCGCACTCTGTGCTCCTGTGCCGTGGCGGACAACGCTAATACGATGCCAGCTCAGGAACAGTGACTCAGACCCAGGTTCAGTCACTGAACTATGAGTGGAGGCGTATCGGCGGATCATATGAGCGCAGTCTTCGACAAAGCTCAACTGCTCTTGAGGAATTGTGTACAGCGCCGACTGCAGATACACGACACGGTCGGCCTGCTCGATCCGGTGGATCGAGTTCCTGCCGTGGAGCTCGTGGAGCTGCTTGTCGTAGTCGAAACGGACGATCTTGGTGGACTGACCTGAGTCCTGATAGCAATCCAGACTCCAATCAGAACACAAGAGAGAGAGAGAGATCACAACATAGCGTAGCTCACCCTGTTGGCCTGAATCGTTGCCACTCTCTGGCGGAATAGGGTCGAGAGGTAAGAGTCCGCATGCTCCAAGCTGCAGCGCACAGGGTAACAGGACGCTCGTTCCGACACGAAAGTCATGTCGAGGTCGATTCTGTTCAGCGATCGATGCGATAGCGAGTCTGCTTGAGCGAGCCCTGCGTGGGCCAGGACGTTGTCCAAGTCTAGCTCGAGCTTGTTCAGACGGTCTGCTAGCGAAGCCACGATCTGCAAGTCCTCCATTGCGCTGTTCTGGGCAGCCATCGTTCGCTGCCATTTCAGAGCTAGTAGCGCGATTTGCTATGGTAGATGCACACAATGGCAAGTCAGAGTCACGCAGACCCAAGTGGGGGCTTTGAAAGACGTCGCTCACCTGGCTCTGCTGGGCCACAAGCGCTTGGAGCTGCCTGTTTGTGCGCTTGGACTGCCGATATCGACGGTATTCCTCCAGCTCAGTTTGCATCCTCCTGGACTGCCCTGCGTCGATCTGGAGCGCGTGAAGAGCCTCGATGTCATCCGTTGAGCCGCCCATGAGCTGCTTGAGTCGCATGACCAGGTATTTGGCCTCGCGTCGCAAGCGCTTGACCTCATGGCCGACTTGGGATCTGCACTTTCGAGGCTTTACTGCCTCTGATGTGGACGCGCTCTTATCAGCTTCACAGGCGTCGATGAACGCCAGCACTTCCTCTAGCGTTGCGCTCCTTTCGTGGTCTGTCTCGTTCATCCGGACTGGGCGAATACAACTACTGTTCACACCAGAGCACATCAGCAAGGATGGTGACATGACGTAATCTGAGCCCGTCTGAGGCTGATTCACCTTGGACCCAAGACGTTCATTCATAGAGAGCCACAGAAGCCTTTGCTGGTGTCGGCCGATTCGACTCTGCTTCTTGAGAGCTATTGGTCTAAGAAGTCCAAAATGCACTTGCCCTAGGTTTCGAAATCGGCGCGACATGCCAGAGGCATCTTGACCTGAGAGTATGCGCACGGCTTGTCGTCATACTGCGTGCCTTGGATGCCGTTCCGAATGGTCTGGAGATGATATTCAACCCGAATGCTGGCCAGGCCCGCCACTCGTTCTTTGAGCGAGTCTATCGCCTCAAGACTGCGCAGTGACGGCTGACCATTCTGCACCGCGCGACTGCGGTGCCAGCCCAGCAATAGCGACTCCGACGCAGACAGAGAGACCACGGAGGCAGGTCGGCGGACGATATACACGCAGTCTTCGAAAAACGTCAAGCCGTCGCTGGCAACTGAGATAAGCGATGACTCCAGGTAGATCACGCGGTCCGGCTGCTGGATCCGGCGCAGAAGGGTCCTGGCCGAAAGCTGGTACACCTGCTTGTCGTGTTCGAGGTTCATGAGTTCGTTGTGCCTGAATGCATTCTACCACATAGAAATAAGCTGTAAGTTTAGAGGATAAGGCCCCAGCGGCGGGAGCTGCGAGTACCTTGGCAGTATTCGCTCTCTTGTGGAATCGGGTGGCCAGATACATGTCCGCATGCTCCACTGTGCTACTTACGGGCCAGCAGAAGGCCTTCTCCGTCACGAGCGCCATGTCGGAGTCCACTTTACGCAGCGACCGAGCAGTCAGCGAGTCTGCGTGCGCCAGTCCTGCTTGCGTCATGACATCGTCCAGATCCAGCTCGAGATTCTGCAGCCGGTCCGCAAGCGACGCCATCACCCGTTGGTTTTCCATCGCGCTGTTCTGCGTCTCCATCACGCGCTGTCGATCCAGTGCAGCAGTGATCGCCTGTGTACGTAGACAGAAGCAAAGCGTGGCTGTTACAATACAGAGCACGCGGGAAGGCGGCCTTGGGGCGCTTGTGTTACCTGGTGCTGCATCGCCACAAGCACTTTGAGCTGCTGGTTCGTGTGCATCGACTGCCAGTAGCGGCGATACTCATTGAGCACAGCTTCCGTCCACTTGGCTCGCCCTGCCTCAGTTCGTATGACTGTGGTGGTCTCATTCCCACGCTTGGAGCTGCTGTGCAGCCTCTTGAGCAGCATCTCGAGGTATTTGGCCTCTCGGTGCAGGCGGTTCAACTCATGGCCGACTCGGGACCTGGTCTTCCGGACTGCGACTGGCTGGGCTCGCTCAGGCGCAGGCACGATCGCTGTCTGGTCGACCTCATAGGCGTCTACGAACGCCAGCAGGTCCTCCAGCGAGGCGCTGGACTCTGTCTCGATCACTTCCACGGGCTCCATGCTACTGCCAGCTCAAATGAACGGACCACTTGCTGTATTCGGGATATGACGTAATCGTCGCCTCGGAATCAGATTCCAAGAACTCTCACCAACTCCCAAGAGGTACAGCAGCTGCTTTGTCTGCATTCAAACTATTAGCCTGAGCTTCCGTCCCATTGTTGTCTCCGCCCCCAAAGGAACCTAATAACGTTAATTTCAATTGCTCCAGACAGACATGCATCTCATAGCTAGTATCAGATTGGAAAGCTGGCTTGATTATGGCGGTGAGTGTCATCGTGACCAACAGATCAGTGGGTCGTGGCCTCGAACGATCTAGGGCAGAAAGACTTGATGGCCAACTGTGTGCTGCTCGGCGTCTCCAGCGAAGAGCCTTGAATCTGATTCTTGAGATTTCGCATATGGGCCTCTTGTCGGTCGATAACCGAGTCCATCACGAGCTGCTTCAGACTCGGGCCGCTTCTTGGCGTCGTTGCTTCGCCATGGTGCTGGCCGCGAATGCGGTGCCAGCTCAACAGTAGCGACTCGGACGGCGGCGCAAAGGCTACACAACTGGAGGAAGGCAGCCGACGCACGATGATGATGTAGTCTTCGTCAAGGTTCAAGCGTTCACTGGCGAGAGACGTCATTGACGACTGCAAGTATATCTGCCGGTCGGACTGTTCGATGGTGCGCATGATGGTCTTGGTGCGCAGTTCGTAGCCTTGCCCGGCCTGCTCGAAATACGAGATTTTGGTGAACCTGGCGATTCCCTGTACACGAAAGGGAATGAGAACCACAACAGACCCACGTAGAGCCCAACCAGGGCCACATACGTTCGCTTCCTTGATCGCTGCCGCTCGCTGGCGGAAGCGGATCGAGAGATAGGAGTCTGCCTGCTCCATGCTGCAGCCCACAGGATAGCAGGACGACCGCTCCGAGACGACGGCCATGTCGAGATCGACTTTGCACAGCGATCGATTCGCCAGTGAATCCGCGTGAGCCAGACCAGCGCGAGCCATCACGTCGTCCAGGTCCATCTCCAGTGACCTCAGTCGATTGATAAGCGAGTCCATAGCCAGCGAGTCCTCCATCGTGCTGTTTTGGGCGATCATGAGTCGCTGTGAGTTGAGCAGCAGTGCGATTTCCTACGCAGAGACAAACGGAATCGAATGAGTGAACCAGAGGCTATGGCAGAGCAGGTGTCACAGGGTACTACCTGGTCTCTCTTGGCCACGAGCGCTTTGAGTTGCTGGTTCGTGCGCGTTGCCTTCTGATAGCGCCGATACTCTCTCAGCTCGGCCCCTGTCCATTGCACACGACCTGCGTCGGTCTTTAGCATGCCCACGGTCTCATTGCTGCCGCAGGAATTGAGCTGCTGCAGTCTGAGCTCGAGATACTTGGCCTCTCTTCGCAAGCGCTTGACTTCGTGGCCGCCGCGCGACTTAGACTTCACAACCTTGACCTGTGCGGCTTGGTCAAGTGAGCGCGCGGGTCCATCTCCGTCCCAGGCGTCGATGAAGGCCAGCACTTCCTCCAACGTGGCGCCGGCCTCCTGATTGATCACGCCGCCAGGCTCCATAGAACAAACTGAAATGATCCGGCGCTTCGGTGTGCCGCAGAGATGGGGATATGACATAATCCCAACCTTGGGTTTGAGCTGCTAGTCTTCTTCTGGTGCTGGCACATGACGGATTAAGGTCATAGATGGCTGTGTGCGCTCTGTATCAAACCCAGCATATCTGGACGTGCCACTGACCTCTGTGGAGCCCAGCAACTGATCTGTCTTGGTGCCTTCACGGGATTAAACCAGATCAGATCGACTCAGGTGCTGAGGGCATGACACGGATTAGTAATCCGTCCACCGCCGTGGGGATTACGGCACTGGCGTTAAGGCACAGCACTGGGTCCGATGGCGGCGGAGCTGGAGATGGCAGCGCACAGCGGCCCAGCGCCTGCAAAGCCCCGACAGCAGCGGTCCCAAGTCGGCCACGAGCTCAAGCGTCTGCGCCGCGAGGCCGAATACCTGGCGATTCGACTCACGTATCTCCAGAGCGGCAGTGACGAGACGTCTGAGACAGCTCCAGGGCGGACAGGATGGACAGAGGCAGAGCTGGAGGAGTACGGCCGGTTCCTCCAGGCAAAGCGAACAAACCGGAAGCTGCGAGCGCTTGTAGCCAAGCAGCAGGTTGATCTGCTGCGATTGAGCGCTGGCTCCTTTGCTCTTCTCATTGGATCTGTGTATGTGAACAGGAAATGGCTCTTGCGCTCAAGCGCCAGCGAGTGATGGCGGCGCAGAACAGCGCCATGGACGACCTGCGACTCACGGCATCGCTCGTGGGCCGACTCAGCGAGCTCGAGTGGAATCTGGACAACGTCATGCGCCATGCCGGAATTGCCCAGGCAGACTCGCTCACGGCTCGATCGCTGAGGAGAGTGGACCCGGACATGGCGCTCGTGATTGAAAAGGCTTTCTGCTGGCCTGTGCGCTGCAGCGTGGAGCAAGCGGACGCATATCTCATGCCTCAGTTCCACCAGCGAGTGACAGCGATCAAGGCGGCCAATGTACGAACGCAATGCGCTTGTCTCCTCTGCCTCACGCTAATTCCCAGTCTTGGCTTGATATGACTCTGCCAGATTCACCAAGCTCGTGCACTTCGAGCACGGCCAGCAGGTCCGTGAGCTGCGCATCAAGACGCACATGCACAAGGTCGTGCAACGCGACCGCGTGATCTACATGCAGTCGTCGCTGATCTCTGTCCCGGGCGAGAGAATGAGCTTTTTGGAAGACGTGGTCTTCCTGGTGCGACGGCCGGCCATTGAAAGCTCCAGCTGCGGTCTTGTGTGCATGCCTGCGTCCGGGTCGCTTCTGCTCAGCTGGAATCGCATCCGTGCTCTGGAGCATGGCGCAGTTCCTAGCGGGGACCAGACAGCGTCGTTGTCACTCAAGGAGCGAGTGATAGGCATGGCCAACGACCGAATCGAGTGCAATCTGTACAATATCAAGGCCCAGATCCAGGCTGCAGGTAGCAGGAGCGCTCGTTTACCAACTGAGACCTCCTGCCCGGCAGCGTGTAGATAGCGTAGTGAGTGGAAATTAGGGCAATCAACATTGTGCAAACGCAGAACTGGATGGTACCAATGACCGCTCGTCAGCCGTCCACGTCACTATTCAATACAACAGATCTACAACAACGACAGGCAATTCAATCAGGAAAGGAGCTGCTCATTTAGAGATCTTTCAGCAGGTCCAGCAGCCTACCACCAACACAGAGAGCTCACTGAATATGGTCGGGCAGCAGCAGGAAACCTCCACTCTCCAGGTCCCAGTTGTGGATATCGCCAAACTCGTGGCCCTGAAGGGCGATGAAGAGCTCAACGTCGCACTACGGGACCCAGATGGACCGCTGTCCGAGATCATCGAAGCCATTCGTGTCGCTGCCACCGAGTGAGGGTTCTTCTACATCGCAAACCACGGTATTACCCCAGAGAAGATCGAAAGTCTCCGTTCAATCACTCGATCCTTCTTCGCGCTGCCCAAGTACGTGAAGAACTCGATCCGCCGCACTTCAGACAACTATCTCGGATACTTTGACAGCGAACTGACCAGGAACAAGATCGACTGGAAGGAAGTGCTGGAATTCGCAGGTCGGCAGCAAGACGCTGCTGCTGGTGGTGACAATGGTGATGATGCTCTAAATCCCCCGTCCACCAACGTGTTGTTGCCAGAGGACACACTTCCCGGTTTCAAGCAAACGCTTCGCGAGCACTTTGACACGGCCGAGCAGATCGCGCGTCGACTGCTCAAGGTGTTTGCTGTCGCTCTGGGTAAGACGCCAGAGTTCTTCGACCAGTTCTTCTACAATGGAGACGACAAGTCCAAGTCTCCAAGCGCCAGTGTGGCCCGACTGAACTACTACCCGGTGGCGCCCGAGCCTGAGAAGACCATGGGCGTGTACCACCACATAGACGGCGAAGCACTCACTGTGCTGCTGCAAGACGATGATATCGCCACGTTGCAAGTTTTCCACCGCAAGCAGCAGACGTGGGTCTTCGTTCCGCCCATCAAGGACACGTTCGTGATCAATATCGGGGACCAAACCCAGGTCTGGTTCAATGACAAGTTCGTGGCGCCGCTGCACCGAGTTCTGGCAGCCAGCGAGGGCGATCGGTACTCGATCCCGTTCTTCTACGGCCCGCTCTTCTCTGCAGCCATTGAGCCCATTGTGGTCCAGGCCGATGAGAAACTTAAGGACCGGAGATTCAACTTTGGCGAATACGTTCGCGAGCATGCACATGGCAACTACGTGGACATTGGCGAGGACATGCAGATCAGTCGCTTCCGGATGCGCAGGTAGTCGAATAAATATCGTGCATTAAGCGAATCGTTGTGAACCAACCGCTGCAATCGGCCAGTCGCTTGTACACTAAAGCTCCCAAACTATCGCAGTAACATTCAAAGCGCTAAATCTATTGATCGAGCTTCTGCTTGTGTTCTACTTTACACACCACGACGTCGTCTTCTTCCTGCAATTTCCTCCGGAGCTTGCGCATATGGCACTCGATCCGGTCGCTGGACTTGTTGATCACTCGCTCCATGAGCGAATCCAAGGCCCGATCCTGGCCTGGCAGAGTTGGCACGTCCTGGTGCTGCGCTCGGACTCCGTGCCAATGCACCAGCACAGATCCAGCGGCAGTAGACTCAGAACTATTGTGCTTGTCCTGACGTAGTGGCGGTGGGCAAATAATCAGGATGCTGTCCTCCACAAAACTCAGATTCTCACTGGGGAAGTTGCCCAGCGACGTGCGCACATACACGATGCGTCCGGCCTGCTCGGCTCTGCGCATCTTGGCTCTGATCTGCAGCTCGTGGGTCTGCTTCTCATGCTCTACGTGCATTGTTCTCGTGTGGTGCTTGGGTCGAGGTTTCTATTCCCAACAAACAGAGCCGTTAACAAAGCCGCAGAAACCCAGGGAATTCGAGTGGGAGTATGTACCATGCGATGGGAAAAGCGGCGAGCCATCACGCCCTCAGCGTATTCCAGCGTGCAGCTCACGGGCCACGAGAACGTGGACTCGAACTCGAGACTCATGTTGTCAACCTTGCGCATGGACCGGGAGGAGTTGGACGAATCAGCGCTGGCGCCGTCCACCAGCGCGTCCACATCCAGCTCCAGCTTGTTCAGGCGGTCTGCCAGCGAGGCCATGATCTGGGAATCGTCCATGGTCGTGAGCTGGGGCTTGAGCGCCTGCTGCGAGGTCAGCACCAGCGAGATTTCCTACAACAAAGAGCGCATCATTAGCGACCCAAGCGACAGCGTTAGAGGAAGACAGCGCTGCTCTTACCGCGTTGGTGAAGACACCAAAGGCCGACTCGGTGGCTCGGATCATCTGGATCTGCTTGTCCAGCAGCGCCTTGAGCTGGCGGTTCGTGCGCTCGGACTCCTGGCGCCGTTGGTACGCGCGCAGGACCATCTCGATCCACTGCTTGGACTCGTGCGCGTGCGAGTTGAGCAGCTGCAGCTCGGCCAGCCGCTTCTCGTAGACCGTGTCCGTGCCGTTCTTGAGCTGGATCAGCCGCCGCTCCAGCTGCACGGCCTCGCGGCGCAGGCGCAACATCTCGTCCCTCGTGCGGTAGCTCTGCGACACGGTCGCGCGCGCCTTCTTGGCCGTGCGCTCCTGCGGCACCAGCGCCTTAGCGGAGGAGGAAGAGGAGGAGGAGGAGGAGGACAACCCGCCGTCCGTGTCGCACGTGTCGATGAACGCCAGCACGTCCTCCAGCGTGGCGCTGGCCTCGCCCTCGCCCAGCGGCTCCAGGAAGCTCATGAGCAACTGGGAGAGCGAGAATGTGGTGGTTAACGGAATGATTGCGCTCGATGAAGAATGATGGTCATAGGCCAACGGGACGATGATGGGCTGCATCGGCCCCCTTTGCATGAAGCAGCTCCCAATGGCCGCGGCGGTCTGTGGCTGTGACAACGCTGCGCAGGAAGATGCATGCCCTGGGCGCCCAAGCGCAGCCAGAAGGGACTCGCAGTCGGATCGATGCCAAGCGGGAGCCAAGCCGGCGCATCCCCTTTGCTCATCTTGTGATTGCACTGCACTCCTTTGACTCATCAAGTACCGAGGCGCCAATGACAGCAGACCAGACGTCCAGGTCACCATGGAAGGCGACACGTCACTGGATTAGATAGCTTCGGCAACAAGCTGATGTCCAACATGCCAGACAGCTCTCAATTGGGAATTCGCCCGCCAGAGCCTCCAAGCGTGACTTCAATGTCAGAGAACAAAGACATCTCGACGCTCCAGGTCCCTGTTGTGGATATTGCCAAGCTCGTGGCCTTGAAGGACGATGCCGATCTGAACGCTGCACTGCGTGACCCCGAAGGACCGCTATTGGAGATCATCGAGTCCATCCGAGCCGCTGCGAGCGAGTGGGGCTTCTTCTACATCTCAAACCACGGCGTGACGCCAGAGAAGATCGAGAGCTTGCGCTCTGCCACGCGCGCGTTCTTCGCGTTGCCCAAGGAGGTCAAGAACCAGGTCCGTCGCACACCGGGTAACTACGCTGGGTTCTTCGACAGCGAACTGACCAAGAACCAGACCGACTGGAAAGAAGTCTTTGATTTCAGCGGGCGACACACCGATCCGGAGTCGCTTGTCCCAGAGAAGCTCCGTTCCACAACCAACCTGTGGCTTCCAGACGAAACGCTGCCCGAGTTCAGACGAACGGTGCAGGAGCACTT
>JAADVF010000610.1:0-17780 GCA_023334555.1 Elongisporangium undulatum | reverse complement strand
TTCAATGTCGGTCTACACGACCTGGAGCCCTGTTGTGGCGTATGTGCAGGATCGTGGCGTCGACCACGGGCTCGATCTGCTGCGAGAAGAGGCCCGTGCCATCCCGTCGGACGAGGCTGCCCATGTCGGGGAAACCGTGCGCGTGGCCAGCAACGACATTCTGCAGATCTTAACAGTGCAAACGCGCAAGGAGTGGAACCGCACTGCTCCATGCGCTTCAGTATCCGGTCTTCCAGAATGTCACTATGATGGGGGAATGCGACTGGTGAAATGACTGTGTCTTCAGTCAAACATGCACTGTATTCAGGTGCTCTCGCGTGGTCCATGCTGGAGCTACGTACGGCGCACTGGACGTGACAGGCAACCAGCTCAAGTCCATGCCGAGCACAGCGGACAGCTCAGGGTCCACTCGAGTGAGACGCGCCATGTCCACCGGGCGGGAGATCCTGCGCTCCGCATCGGACGCCTTTGGGCGGAAACTTTACTGAGAGTTTGCTACGAGAAGGTCGTTGCCGAACTCCCAGATCAACTTCACCTCCATGTCTACAGTTTTCATCCAGACTTGGACCTCCGCGTCGCTTGCGAATCGCTCAGTCGAATGCTTGGCCTCGAGCGCCTCGACTCGGTCTGCTGCGTGGCTCAGGATCGAAGCGACCTGGCAAGGAGACCAGGGACCAGGGACTGGAGCATTGTAGCCAAAGCCGAGGCGCACCTGCCCACAGCATGCGCTTGGGTCAGCTCACTGGCCTGCTCCTCGAGAGACTTCGATTGTAGTCTCGATTTTAGTTGCCAGACCGCACACGATGGAATCAAGGCGGACGACCTTGTTCTGAGCCGGTGCTTGCGTCAGTACAAGTCTGGTGATCGGTGCTGGCGCAGCAAACTGGAACCTGGGATCACTGGAGGAGACGGCGCGGCCTGCCTCGGCAGCGCTCGCGGGGCCGTGGCGTTGAGGCTCGTGGGTCTGGGGGCACTGGCGGCTGGCGGTCAGGACGACGCGGTGACGTGGTGCGTGCTGGTGGATCTTGCGACGGATCCGGAGGTCGTGCGGCTGTCTCTGCTGTCTTCGGAGCGCATCGTAGTCTTGTTCGTGTGTCTGAATCGGCTGTGACTCGAATTGCGAACAGAAAGGGGTCGATGGGTACAGTACCGCTGGATACCGGTACAAGTGGCCTCCTTGCTGCGGAAGGCCTCGCAAGCGAGTTTGCTGCGGCATGCGGACTGCAAACACATCGCACTGGCCAAATCATGGCCTCGTACTCTGGCTTGGCCGTCGACTCGCGCGTCTGCGACGCAATCCACTTCGACAGCAGCACATGTCAGGGCTTTTGCCTCTGCAAAGCATGAATGATCGGTGAAATGAAGTCAACACATGTCTGATAACGATTGGATGTCCTCCCCTTTCAAATTAGAACCAGCCCCAGCAGAGCTGAGGTCGAATCCCAGCGGGCCTCCAGCACGCACAGTTAGATGCCGAAGCTCAGTCCACGGTCAAGACCCAGCCACTACAGACCATCACAGCCGAGCACGTAGTACACGTGTGCCGACTCGGCTATCCCCTGGCGATCTCGCGTCCGTGGTGCAGGAGCAGAGCCAGTTGTATCCCGAGCTACTCACGCACGAGCCCACAATGACCGGCGCGCATGTACGCTAACCACGCGAAGCCGCCTTGACCTACTGTCAACGAGAACGATGTGCCGGCGCCGACCAGGAAGAGCTTTCTCACGCCGTTAGCCAACGCCATGTCAAAGTCATGCGACATTGGCGCAAGCGCCGCACTGCACAGGTTTGCTGAGCGAGGTTCCTAAGCAGCTTATTGAATGAGGACCCTACCGCTGCTGGAGAACCTGGTCAACTTCAAGGAGAGGCACCACTCGCTTATGGCGGCACTCTCGACATCAAGATGCCCACGTACTCGGGCCATCTGTTGCAGGTCCTGCGGCAGCATTCTGCCCAGCCTGCTCGCGGACGGTGCGGCTCCGGTCAAGGATTCGGCCGAGGCGGTGGCCGACACGCCCAACAACCAGAAGGTGACTCCTGGTGTGCTCTGTCACGGTGTGAAGAACGCCTTCATCGAGATCGTCAACACGTTCCCGCTCGCGTCTGCGTTGCTGTCGGCCAAGAAGGACGCGCCCGTGAACGTGCTGCATATCTAGGAGTCCTCGAGCAAACTGATCCTGCTCCAGAACGCTCCCTCAAGTCCATGAGCGACGTGCTCCGTGCGGACAACATCCGTCGTGTGACCTTCGCCGTGCGCTCGCGAGGGACCAGCGCATTCATCAGCTCGTGATGGAGCTGCACATCCGTCGCTTCTACTGCTTGTAGGAGATCAAGAGCATGGAGACGCCGAGACGGGCCAAAGGGTTCCAGGTCAAGTCGCCCAGCGCACGTGACTAAAGGCGTCCGAGAGCTTGTCCGTGGTCAACGAGATGTTCCAGACCGTCCGAGGCGGCTGTACTGAGCACAAACCCCACCATCAAGCAGCGGCCCACGCCGTGTATCTCGACACACATGGAGTCCTTGCCGTGCTATCCGGTCCCACGAGATCGTGCACGTCCAGGATATCGGGCCGCTTATCGCTCGAGTCCGATGCAAGGCGTTCACAAATTCCCAACAAGGTTTCCGCCCAGACGCGTCCGATGCTTAGCACAGGATCTCCCGCCCGATGGACATGGCGCGCCTCACTCGAGTGGACCTTGAGCTGTCCGCTGTCCTCGGCATGAACTTGAGCTGGTTGCCTGTCACGTCCAGTGCGCTCCAGCATGGACCAAGCGAGAGTACCTGAATGGTGCAGGCTTCAGAAAAGACACAATCGTTTCACCAATCGCATTCCCCCGTCATAGTGACATTGTGGCATCGCGGATGGAAGACAATGTTCACGGTATGGATGGCTCTCTTCACGTGCAACACACTCATCCTCGAATCCCATGTTTTATGCAGCTCTCCTGCCTTCATCTGCTCGACGTCACTACGACTACCACGACGTACATTGCTGTGGGCTACGAGAGATCAAGCTTCGTCGGGACACCAAGATGGGCCGAAGCGCTCAGATGTCTGAGTCATGGTCAGACTCAGACTCCGATCAGAGATATACAATGTATAATCAAAGCTGTATACTATATTATACTATACTATACTATACTATACGTCGCACACTGCCGCTAGCCATGTGCTGGTCTTGTTCAATCCGTCCCTTACGTTCCACAAAAGGACGCGTGACCGACAACCACATGGTCCCGTGTTGAAGCGGATGTGTGGTGTACACAACAGATCCTCGGCCCATCTGAAACCGCTGCGATCCCTTTCGTAGCCATTTTGAATTTTGACATTTCAAATTCTCGTCCGCTCTCTCACTTTGCGACTTGCTGCCCAGGACCAAGAACCCCCTCCCGCCAAGAACTCCCACGCACGATGAATCCCATCTCCAATGTCACCATCGCCACTGCTGCCTCGCGCATGCGGATCATGCACCAGTGCGCGCTGGCCTATGGTGGCCCGACCGCCAACAGCCTACGCTCGGGGTGTCCGGTCACCCCCATCGCCGTCGGCGAGGCCATCGCTGCCTCTTGCGAGCGAGTGAAGAAGATGTCCGCGCTGGTCTACGGAGGCCCGACAGCCGGCCGTGACTATTCAGTCGCCGCCGCTCGCATGCGGATTGAAACGCACTGCGGGCTGACGTATGGTGATCCGACCGCCGTCAAATTGGCGCGCCGACAAGCAAAAGCCTTTAAGAACGTCAAAATGACGTCTCCACCGACCGAGTCACGCACGGCCACGCTAGTGTCAGAGGAGGAAATGGAGCTTTGCTTCCTCTTCCAGAAGTCATGCAGCATCGCTGAGGCTTCGCAAGCCCAAGCGTCTTCTTCAGGTGCGTCAAACGCCAGCGCCGATCACTCGCGATCCGAGTCATGCGGCTGGTCAGTCCAACGCTCAAGATGTCACCCGCGCTTCAGGTGTGGTGATGCAGGCGCTGAGCACTCCCGCTTTGAGCTCTGGACATAGCGGCAGCGCGAACTGCTTCCAACTTGGACGTCGTTGAACTGTTAAATCAGTTCAAAGAAGAGCAAGATTTCAAGGTCAAGCGTCTCAAGAAGGCGCACGATGCAAAGCTGAAGGGCTTACGCCACGTATATGGAGACCGGATCCGGGACCTCGAGCGCAAGGTGTGCGAGCTTGAGCACGACGAGGCCAAGCGTGATCGACAAATAGTCATCCAAGGCACGACACCCACGGGCTCAAGCGTCTCACTCTGAGGAGCCAAATGTTTCTCAATATTCAGCTGCCTCTGGGGGACCACTCTCCTTGAGCGACCCCCTCGTGTCAAGATCCTCGAGCCCGGCTTCGTCTCAGGACGACCGCTTTGACCGGCTGGAAGCCCAGTTCAAGAAGTGCAGATTACCTACAATCCCGACCGGCGCTGCAAGCTCCAGCACTCAAGCGTCCAAGCGTGCTTCGCGATGCACAGGCTCCTCATCATGGGCCTCAAGCATCAAGTATTCGCAGCACCAAGGCCGCGGCCCCTCATTATGGGTCACGGCTATGCTTGTGCCGTTCGATGGTCTTTCGTCTCGCGTCCTGGGGTATCAGCTCGACCGGCTGCAGCTTTGTCTCAGTCGTGCTCGCGACCGGTTAGTACCGCCGTCATTAGGCGGGAGCACCGGCTGCGCTTGGAGCTGTCAACTTGGTTGAGGCGGAGTGTGGAGATCCACCAGGGTCGCTGGCGTTGGACCTGAATGGCCTGCAACGGTGTGGACAATGGAGCTGAGCTATTGGCTTCGGTCGTTTGTGGCTTTATATAACCATCAAAAGCTCTTAGACCCTTGAGTTGTCTTGTCTTCCTCAGTGTCCGTGCGTACGACTGATGCGCTTGCAGAGTTTATCTGCAGATGCTTGTAAACCGCGCCGTGGATCTCGACATGCATGTAGCCTTGCCGTCCTCGAAGCTCTCATCCTCTTCATCTCCATACCAGTCGCTCCTGCACTGAAGAGTCGTGGCAGGCGGATGCCGGAGGGTGATAGGTTGTTGGTCGACCGTGCGCTGTGGCTTGGACCCACTTGACGAGAGAAGAACGACGCGTTGGCTGCTAACGCACGGGTCCATGGCAATCCGCAGGAAGTTCCGATTGGGCAGCGGCCATGTGCGCGCTTGCGCAGTAACTTAAAGAAGAAGCGGTGACCGATGAATCTCCCCTTTGCCACTTCAACTGGCGCGCTAGCAATTGCGTCATCGTTCGGTAGTGTCGCCACAGAGGCTCAACAGCTCATTGATATGTGGCACGTTCCTTGCCATCGACCCTCTCAACATCTACGCAGATACCGTATCGGAGAAGATGCAATCGGCGCCGAGGAACGATTCCGGAATCGCCAAGAAATCGCGCACAAGTTGGCATATGCAAACTGTCCCACGCAGGAGCAGCACCGGCAGATTGGACTGGAGTGCCAGTATCGGAAGAATCACCTCAAGCGCGCTCCAACACTCGCCGAGAAACAATTCCAGCTCCATGGCGGATCTCTCCGTAGCTGCGGCGTGCGCCTGACGATTGAACGCAACCTCGAGATGCTTGTACTGGTCGAAAACGTGCTTGAGTAGCTCCAGGAACGTCTCGAGTGGCTCCCATTTATCTGTATTTGGCCGCGAGAGGTACTCAGTCACGCACGGCTGCAGCAGGATGGCGCCCACTTTGCTGTACAGCGAGCGGAACTTGGCCAGGGTCATGGTCGTGACCCAGGACTGCGCTCGGCGCGGAGGCGACACGCTGGCCCCAGTGGTGGAGCCAAAGGTGCGCACGCTGATGATCTCGCACCGGATGCGGTAGACGACCGAGGTGTTGATGTGAATTGGGACGGCTGTTGCACACAGCGCATATCCAGCGGGGAGCCCTTCCTGGATCAGCTTGCTCGACTGGCCTTTTACTGGTGGGGCCTGGAGATCTGAGCACGGGCCTTTGGAGCGAGTACGTCTCACCGTCGACATCATTGATGGGGATAGTGATGCTGACACCACCTCACTCGGTCTCCCTCGCTTTTTTGCGCCTGCGACTTGCGCTGCAGCAATAGCCGGAGTCGATGGAGCGATTGGTGTCTTTCGGAGCCTGCCGCGTTGCTTCTTTGGAGGATCCTGGCCGCCTTGCGCTGGTAATACGACTATGTCTTTGGTCTTGCTATTGACGTCTTCCTCACGCTGGTGGTCAGGATCCCTTGGAGTCAGTGCTGGATGCATATCCACAGCCACAGCCAGAACTCGCTGGACTTCATCAGCGCCGACCTCGCTTTGTTGAGCTTCGAGCCACGTAGTTGCGCTGTCAAGCGCTGTCAGTGTCGGCCAGACCGCAGCGAGGAGGCGCTGGCTGTCATAGTTCAGGACCAGATTGCGAAGGAGCTGGCAGTGTCGCTTGGTCTCGCAGAAGCGCATCACGGGATTCAGCAGCCGCTCTCCACAGAACGGATTGGCGCAGCAGTGCTCGCGCTCACTCGGGAGCGCTGCTCGTGTTGCAGCTTGCGTCTTCATGCAGCTGGTCTGTCGATAGAGAGCGAGCGATGGGCTGCCGCAAGCAAAAGATCCAGTGGCGCTTCGATCGCTTTATGGTGAGCGTCAGAGAAAGGTTACGCGAACGTGTGGCATCCACTGATGATGCGCACAACCTGTTCCCTCGGCTGATGCGCCCACTTCAACTTCCCACGGTCTTGGTCTTCACTGATTGGCTGCTTTCATGGAGGTCGGATTCTGGGTCTCGATAGCCCCAGATTTGATGTTCTCCCCAAGTGGCTTAGTAGTGTCAGCTCTGCGACGTGTGATTACTTGATATTTCTATGGCGAATAAGCTGAACATTAGCGACTGCCCAGTCGGCTAAAAGTTGCACGAAGGTGACTTCAACTCGAGCATGGGCCAACTAACCAGTCGCGCCCAGCCGCCTCCGCGCATGGAGCGCAAGGATGCGCTGACGCTGTGCGAGAGCGGAGACCTGTTGCTGCTGCGAGAGCGAGTGGAGCATGCAGCCATGCAGCTGGCGCTGGATCCCGTCGTGGCGCGCGACATCGCGGGCGTCCAGCACGGCCAGTTCCCGTCCCAGCGCGTGACCGTTCTGCCAGGTGCGAGTAAATGAAACGCGGGGAGACGCAAGAGCTCGAGGGAACTGATGTGCATCGCTGCGTATAGCTTGGACCAGGTAGGAGCTCTGTATTTAACGTTGGAGCCTCATTGTGGCTTGGGAGAACCTGACACTCGTCGATAGTGTGGCGATCTTGATCCGGCAGCATGGACAGCTCAAGATTCTCGAAGCCACGATCAGCGGACTGCTATTGCGGCCGTTTGATGAGCGGATCGATCTGTTGCAGGACCCACTGGCGCGCGTAGGAGAGCTGATCTCCCTTCAATAACATTTGAGGGAGAAGAGACCAATCTTCTTCTTGTAGGCTGCGATCCGACGGCTGCAAAAGCCACGCAAGGACGAGTGGAACACCTTCTTCCGAGACCTGAGCGAGGAGCTCAATCGTGTGGAATCGCTGGAGTGGACAGCCTTGCTGGATTCGCGATCAAAGACCGGTGGGAACACTCCCTTGGTGCATCGATTGGTGCTGCGAACGCTGCAGGTATAACCACGCAGTCGAATCATGATGTCTCTCGTGTGCGAAGGGTAACCTGTGAGCTGTTGTTCTTGCTCTAGATCGGCCTTGCAACGAATGGCAACGCTGCAGTCACGCTGTCGTCTCTCGATCTGAATGGGCTCGAGAGAAGCGCTCAGCTGAATGCTGCACTGGCCGCAGCCATCTATGAACAGATTGGCATTCTGCAGAGCCTCAGAGGGTCAAGCGGCATTTCGTCCATGGCGTTCGCTTCATCTTCATCTGAAGCCACAGGGCTGGAGTTCTCGGATGGAAAGATGCTAGGTAGCGAGATTCTTCTAAGCATCCGATAACGTAGAAGAAGTCAATGATAGGCTCCTTCTGCCATGGTCCACAGGGGACTGGTGTTGAAGTTGCCTCCGCGACTGATGTAGTCCACGTAATAATAGGTTCCGTTGGTTGCCAACCCGAGTGGCCCACATGAGATTTCTGCCAATGGGTATTTTATTAGGCCCACATGTGTGACGTGTGAGCACCAGGTCTGTCTATGCTAGTTTTTACGAAAGACGTAAAAACAAGCCTAGCGTAAAAACGAACAGTTTGTCCGAGGCCGATCGTGGCATCATCAGCATCACCAGGGCAGGCAGGCGACCTCAATGGAGAAGGCCGAAGTGGACGAGCTCCGACTGCTGACGAAGCACGTGGTGGCGCAGGTGGCAGCCTATGCGGACGCGCAGCTCTCTGGTGCGTGCCCCAACGCACATTACTATGGGTTCCCCTAGGACCATCGAACGCGTGCGCTTACTCATTGACACGCGCGTATTAGGTTCGCTGGAGTCCATGGAGCTTCTGCAGCACGTGGTGCTCATGATCGACCGCAAGTACACGCAGATGCAGCACGAGGCCGCTCGCGTGGGCCGCCTCTCCGCCGTCATGAACGCCAAAGGTAATATGTCACACACTCTCCACACGCCGTCTGATATGCACTACTAACGCTTGGCTACATGCGTGTGTACTACAGCGAACGCCATGAAGGAGCAGATGGACGCGATCGAAGACATTGACGAGGAGCTGACGGAGCTGGAAGACATGGTGGATCAGCTGGACCAGTACACGGGCTCTCTGCGTACGTCCCACCACTGACTGACGTAGCCAGTCGCTCACCTCACTCATTCCCGCCGTCCTGTCGTGCTGCAGAATCCAAGTTTGACCAAGTGCGCTGACGACGCGACGCCAGTCAGTCAGTCTCAGCTTCCAGCAGCACTGTGTGCCCTCAAGAGACAGCTTGCCTTGCGTCCAGAGAGCCCTTATTTAACCTGTTCCTAAATCCAGTGCGGCCGGATTTATAGAAAGAACCAGTGTTCCGAGAGGCGGACCCCAACCTGTGGGGGTCCTGGG
This sequence comes from Elongisporangium undulatum, assembly GCA_023334555.1. Classification (NCBI taxonomy): domain Eukaryota; phylum Oomycota; class Peronosporomycetes; order Pythiales; family Pythiaceae; genus Elongisporangium; species Elongisporangium undulatum. The sequence goes on along the minus strand of JAADVF010000610.1, from coordinate 8,818 downwards.
GTCCATGCTGTTCTATTTTGCCCATTGGGCCAAAAATAAAGAAGAAATGGTAAGAAAACGGAAAGAAACGATCTTTTCGAAGGGGTACGTGGGGCTTCACAGCCGAACTGCAGGTACGCCCGCCATCGCCCACGCGCGCTGTGTCTCTCGGCCCATTGACTCAAGTGCGCCAGGATGCAGAACATGAAATGCGTCGTCGTGGGGTGCGTTCCTTCGTGCTTCGTGTGCTCTGGTCTGCTGGATGCTTGCGGGGGCTAACGCGTGTCGATCTCTCTCTGTCTCTCTCCCTAGTGATGGAGCCGTGGGCAAGACGTGCGTGCTGATCTCGTACACGACCAACACGTTCCCGGGCGAGTACATCCCGACCGTGTTCGACAACTATAGCGCGAATGTGATGGTGGACTCCAAGCCCATCAACCTCGGGCTCTGGGATACGGCCGGCCAGGAGGACTACGACCGCCTGCGGCCGTTGAGCTACCCGCAGACGGACGTGTTCATCATCTGCTTCTCGGTCGTGAGCCGCGCGTCGTTTGAGAACGTCAAGTCCAAGTGGCTGCCCGAGATCCGCCACCACGCGCCCGGCGTGCCGTTCATCCTCGTGGGCACCAAGATCGATCTGCGCGAAGACGAGGCCACGCTTGAAAAGCTGCGCGAGAAGAAGATGGCGCCCATTACGACGGAACAGGTGCGATGGATGGACTAGTTGCCTCGTGTGCGTTGAGCTGGAAGACTCACAATTGGCGCTTGGTTGGCTGCAGGGCGAGGCGTTAAAGACCGAGCTGAACGCGTACAAGTACCTCGAGTGCTCTGCGCTCACGCAGAAGGGCCTGAAGCAGGTCTTTGACGAGGGCATCCGCTGCGTGCTCATGAGCCAGCAGAACCCCAAGGGCAAGCAGCGCAACTGGAAGTGCAGCATCTTGTAGCCACTTCTCTTATCCCATTTTTATTCTCAGAACCGAAATATAAAGCGAAAAGTCCATAAAGAAGACCCCGCGTTGTACCATATTTAAATGGCGTATACCACTATACGCCTGTTTCCGAGAGTAATCATTGGGGCGTCATCGGACAAACAGTTGACGCAGCAAACTCACTACTTCAAGAGACGCAAGATGATGTTCGTACGCACGCAGCGCAGTGTTCTGGCGCCCAAACGTATTCGGAGCACGTTCGCGGTTCAGCGCGCAGCCTTTGTCACGGAGCAGGCGCCTGCCCCGCTCGTGTTGGTCGAGAAGCATGACAACTACGCCGTCGTGCGCATGAACCGCCCGCCCGTGAACTCGCTCAATACGGCTGTAGGTGGTCTCGAATACTATTGCATATCGATCTGACACTGACCATGCTGGTGCATAAGCAGTTGATGCAGCAACTGGACAAGACGATCCAGGAGCTGGAAGCGGACAAGACCATTCGGTACGTTTGCTGTTTAACTGCTGGAGATGGCCGTGACACTTATGCCTTGAGGCTTTATGAAGCGGCTTTATCCTTGCATCCACGAGCCAAAAGATCTTCAGCGCTGGTTTAGACCTCACAGAAGTGTATCAAGCTACGGTGCGTTGGCAGGACTTGTTCGTGTAGTGCGCAATACTAAACTCACTACGGTTGCAGCCAGACACAATGGCCAGTGTATGGACGGCTATGCAGGATGTATTCATTCGTCTGTACACGACGCGGCTCGCCGGGGTGGCAGCTATCGAAGGACAGAGTCCTGCCGGCGGCTGTCTGCTCGCAATGTGCTGCGACTACCGCATCATGGCCACGGGCAAGCCTCTGATCGGTCTGAACGAGACCCAGCTGGGCCTTGTCGCTCCAACGTGGTTCTGCGACGCGTTCGTGAACACGATCGGCCACCGCGAGGCCAAGAAGATGCTGAGCTTGGGCCTGCAGGTGGACGCCTTTAAGGCCAAGGCCATCGGACTAGTGGACGAAGCTGTGCCGCTTGACGAGGTCTTCCGGCGTGCCCAGGCGGCCATGGAGAAATGGCTGGCCATCCCAGACACGGCGCGCGTCATGACCAAGCAGCGGATGCGCGAGGAGACGACGCAACGTCTGCGCAACATCCGGGACCAAGATCTGGAGGAGTCCTGTGCGTTCGCTCGCACGGACAAAGTGCAGAAGATGATCGGCTGCTACTTGAGCTCACTCAGCAAGCACAACTGATCTCACGGTCAACCGCAAGGAACGGGTTTTCGCGGCCCCATTCGTAACAGCTGCCAGCTGTTCCTTTTGTGTTAACGGTGACTGGTTGAATACAGTACAGGAACTAAATGAAGTGGGTCACGCCACAGTGTCTATATTTGTGATTTTCTATCACGAGCCCGGCTGCGCCGAGCCAAGCCGGTTCGTACCGTCCACTCGCTAACGCCACGCTGCGCTCGCCCATTCTTCGCTTCGCTCAGGACGGGAAGTAATTATCCAAAATTTTAAAGCAACCGAATAATTGGAAAATATATTCATTTTTTTTGCAGGTTCTAGTTCGCCTATAATGACTACATCTAGCCTGGTCGTAAAAAGTAAGGAGAGATTATTCGAAAATCTCGCGATGAACTATGTTTTTGGTATAGAAGCCCCCGTCTTCGTCCTCATCTCCATTATCGAGAAGGATCTTGATGGCGTGAAGTGAAGTGAATCGAGATAATGCAACGTAAAGTTGCCCGTGGGCAAAAACCGAAGTAGAGTGGTGAAGCCCCAGATTATGGAATGACTGACCCTGAGCCTTGTTGATGGTCATAGCAAACGCCGGGATAACAGGGAACTGTTTGCGTCGTAACTGGAACACGAATTCTTCATCGTCATAATCGGAAATGCAGATAATCCGCGGTATAAAAACAACGTGACCTTTTCTCAAACCAGTCATAATGCTCGCCTGAATACAATTAGCATGCAGCACCGTACACAACGCGTTGGCTTGTGTTGAGCCTATCAACATTGGACAAAATCTCGTCCAGCGTAGCATCATCGTCAGCTCTTCTTTCATTCTCCACCATAGTATTTCCTGTCGCTTCTTCACGAATGAGATCAGGGGAAATAGACAATTGTGGTTCAATCTATAGTAGTATTGGATCGGGCTCTCGTTACTTAGGTGGTAAAATGGAAAGTGACATTAAGTTATGTAGATTTCCTGTTCTCCTAATATGCATGCATACTAGAACATTCTCGAACTCTCGAATGTTCATCTGTCACATGCAACAAGCACGAATTGAAGCTGACGACAATGCAGTCGTGTGTCTCTTGCACTCGCGTGTCTCTTGCGCACAAGCTTTAAGTTGCTTAACACGCTGGAATCAGCCGCGTGACGATCTAAAAGCTCAACACAATCTCAGGAAAGTCCGCCAAGGTCTTTGAGTTGGAACGCAAAACCCATATCAAGACTCTTCATCGTCAAAAATTGAGCTCGTCAGTCAGTATCCCACGATTCCGCGTTGAATTTGCGCTGATAATCTTGTAAAAGTTCATCTTGAAATTTGGACCATAGAGCCTTGACGTTGTTCGACAGGGAGTAAACCAATATCGTAACAAAAAGCTGGCGTAGTTGATGCGGCATTTGAAAAGTAACGGCTTCGGTAAGACACAAATCCCACTCATTGTCATTCTCCATGTACCAGCAGCTAAAGTGGCGTCACGATACGTGTCGTAAAGCCAACCTTGAACAGTTCTCAAATCTTCAAACGAAGTTGGACCTCGTCTATGACAAAGAACCAATCAAAGGTAAACAAATCAGTATTAGAAGGAGAAATATGGACGATGTGTCGACATGCTTCTTGTTGAGAACCCATTGCTCGGTCTTGGTGTCCCATCTAAAGTATTTGGTAACATGTTGGTAGCGAATCCTCCCTCCAATGTCGGGATACTTAGCACAAATCTCGAAAAATGTCGTGAGCATCGTCCTTTCTCCGGATCGTAGCACTTCTTCAACCGTATCTCCCTTTCTCCACGAAACAGAGTTCTGACCTGGGAGATGAATTGAGAGTTAAACAACAGCATGAGTCTTTCCTTGTGTGGGATATTCAAACAGCTGCAGACACAATTCAATGGGCGATATGTGACGCGCATTCAGGTATCTCTTGATTTCGTCTGGGTTCCTTTCAACTTCCTCCGGCTGTTGGCCAATTGTTCGTCGATGTCTATCTTCAGTGGTAACCGTGACCTTGTCCGCTCCCTTGTAAACATATTTGTAAACATACTTGACAGCAGACTCTTGGGTACACACTTACATTGATATGACAGTTGAACTTCAGTGACAAATATGGATTGTACGAGACGACCCACCGGTTGACCGTTTCGTGTTCCCACCTCCTGTGATTGTACATGAAGGTACCAGATACTGTACGTTCACGTCGTCGGTACACAGGATAATTACGTGGAGTTATCTTTGTCTCACTTGAGAAGGGCTTTGGAAAATGCTTGAAGCACGTTCTATCCACCATACATGTACTCTAGGGATTTTGGGCGCCACGGGTCCATGCATAATACACCGAACAATGGTTTCATAAAGCAACGGTTGCTCGACGGAATCGGGAATTTTAGCCGAAACCAACTTATCAATAAGCTCTGACAGAGATGGTTTATCTTGGGCTCGTAAAATCATTAGCAAATGAGCGTGAGGAAGCCCGCGTTTCTAGAACTCGATTACGAGAATCCTGGAGACGTGTACACCCAAAATACCTTCATCAAGATCCTGAAGCATTGACTTGAGTTTTTGCTGCCAAACTCGGGCTACAATATCAGGGCGATCCTGCACCGTCTGATCTGGAAGGATATTCTCCACGATTTCGACCCAAGATGGATTGCACGTCATTGTGAACAAATCAGGCTTTCCGTGTTCTTGAACAATTGCTATAGCATCTTGGTATTGACGATACATATACCTGGGACCACCTGTGAAAGAGGCAGGTAAGATATACTGTTTTACCAACGTCGTTCGTCATTGAATAGTTTGACTGACGATCATTATAAAAAGAGTTAGGGTCTTCACGTAAGTACGCCTCGCGAATACCACGGTACGTTTCAGCCCGGAGAGTCGCTTGATTGTTCTTGATATACCGAAGTCTCTCTTGTTCTACTTTAGCCCAGTTGTCGACGACGTACTGTTGAAACAAACGCCCTCCTTTGAGGAGCAAAGCAGGATTGCCTTTCTTCTCGTAGAGACGATACGCCATATATTATCGTAGCGTAATTGTGGTTCGAGGTCCTCGACTGCGGTCATTTTCTTCTTGAACAATGTCGTTGGAAATGTTCTCGACCCGAGAAGGCCTCTTGGGTGCCATATCCAGTGTAGCGCAGGGAATACCATATGTCGATACTGGCCCTCCGTATGGTAGCAAAAGAGGATAATGGAGAGGATCATAAAGCGGATTTGTCTCAAAAATGCGCTTGACCCACCGTGACTTGGGTCACGCAAGTGCTGGATGATGTCACGGGGGCGATCAGAATATTCGTTCTCAATCATGACACAGCCTACCTACCTCAGAAATCGTGGGTAGGTTGTGGGTTTGCGGGTCATCGTTTGTATTCACATGCAAACGCAAGAGGAGATCCCGGGTTCTTGAAGCGAAAGTTTCCTTCCAAGGCTCAGTCGATCCATCTAACAGGCTTGATCGCTGCCGGGCAGCCATAGCAGCACCACGCGCGGCAGAATCTTTACGTCGAACAACTTCGCCAGCTGCAATGAAATCTTGGGCCAAAGGATTGTACCGTTGCATAACGTCTTCCAAATCACATAGAATCAGACGGTTCAGGCCAGTTGTCATACTTTCCCGAAGTTCAACGCGCCGGTCCATGTCACCATCAACGAAATAAATTTGCGCAAACATCGATTTACCGGATTGAGGGAGAAGTGAGCCCATATGATGGTCTAGTTGTTCCATCATTCACAAAGTGTAGATACCTCCCAAGCCTGCGACAGATTCATCAACTTGCAGGGTGGGATGATCCACTGTACCCATCGATGTAAAAGAAAACACGTTGTTATATGCTCGAATGAAGCACCAAAATTCCGGATCCAAAAATATATTCTCCATGAGTTGAGGTGGCTTCTGGAAAGCAGGCAGCATAATTTTGCATATTTGCAACACGCGTCGGGCATTTCTCCCTTGAGTTTCCACACTCCACAAAATGAGCATTCTAGATCTGAGCGAATACCATCAATCACTTACTGCTGAGGCACGTAATGCCGTCCATGGACAATGGTCGGTCCAGCCACACTGCTTGGATCTAAATCTTCGTGGTTTGCAAGCGCCTAACCAAGGCGCTTTGCTCGACGACGCATTCGCGTCTTCAAACGTTGTGGTAATTGCTGGTCTTCGGTCATGTCAGAGCGACGGGTAACATGAACTGCTGTGTTTCCTTCGCGTACAGTTACTTGCGTATCTGTATCCATTGCAAGTCGCCTTTGTAGCTGGCGATCACGATTACCACCTCTACGCTCGGCGTTACGAGAAGCCTGAGCTTCTGGCCTACTGTTCAGCGACAGGGAAGCCATACCACTAATCGCATCGTCTTTAACAACACACAGTAAAGGGGTACTGGAGCCACTGGTTGACGTAGCCTGAATCGGTGGGGGGGGATCTTGCTCGCCTGGTCTGACGTGGTCTTGAAGGTTCAAACAACGATGCCAATTACGACCATTTCGTCGTTGTGCTTCTTTTTGAGATGCAGTCATAGCTGCGCGCCGGAGAGCCTGACGAACTAGATCTCTTTCTCGTCGGATAGCAGAAGCCGAACCATCTAGAGACGTCGTCAAAATGCCAGGATTCTCTAGAGCGGGTATCGAGACAGTCGGAGCTTGTGCACTCGTATCTACAATGTGTGGTTGCAGATGAATCGGAGCCGCAGTGGCGGCAACAGGTTCATGTTGTGCTTTTCGATTTCACTGGAACGCACTAGTCGTATTGCTAGTCTACGACAGGCTTGAGCACGGTTATTATTTCGCTTTCTTCGCTTGGAGAGACTCTCCGGGTCAGCAAGCGTGGCGTACATGCGAGCTACATCCTCAAGCGTCCGAGGAGGTCGCTTTCTGGGGGGGACACTGAGTACGTTATCTTGGGCACTGATCTGGGCATCTCCAGTTCACGGATGCCCAAAGGCCCACGTTCGGGTGGTCCACTATGTCCCAAGTTGATGTGGGCCACTCGTCTTCCCAATATCGACGTCAACGTTCTCTACTTCAACTCCAACTGCAAGGCGTTCTGGCACGCTCTCGACTGCCGCTCCCTCGTTCCCTGGTTGCCAAGCTAAGTCAATACATTCAGTAGCGTTTTCACCGTCCAGCGCGCGCGTCGGGTCGTTTTTCAGCCCCCGACGGCGCTCGCGAGCGCACACTCAAATCAGGCACGAAAATACTATAACATTTACCGTTTGTTGCCGACAATCTCAGTTGTCATGATAAGCGTATCTCCCAAGCTTTGATAGCCTTGGTCTTGAAAAACTATACAGTTGCAAGTATAGTTAGATGAAAGAACGACTAAACGATCAAATATCTAAGTACGTCATGACGCAGAGAATATGTAAAAAAACCGTATGTATGGTACCTTTCTTCAGATCCATTGACTTTGACACATCCGTATTTTCCATGATAGTTTACATGTCTGAAAACTACAACAGCCTACGTTCACTTCATGGCCAAACTACTTCCCTCAACAGACCCAAAACATCTTTACTGATTGCAGCATTAGATTTTTCAGCATTTATTTCGTCCCATATCAAAACCCTCACCGTAAAAGTAACACCACTTTGTGAGCTCTCCGCATGAACTTATATTGCTTCCTTTGGCAACACAGTTGGCGTTTTTTGCTTAAGAACCCACCTTTTGATCCGCTCGTGAGAATCACTTCCTTTGGTGATATGGTTGGGCTCCTGCTTTTAATATGTATTTTGGATTTTTGGGGTAGCCAAGGCCGAAGCACTCAGTTTCCAAGGCTGTGCGACAATGCCGTCACGCTTGGTACATCAAGTGGGTTTATGCGCATCCGTATTGGTAGATTATTCATAATGAAGGGTAACGTAGAGCCGTTTCAGTAAACTGACTCATAAATCAATCCGTAAAATTTAGATAAATCGTGTGCTCGACAAATCGCCGGTTCTTAAAAATGCATATGATTGGCTAGAATTGTAATGACTTTTTAGAGCACTGTCGGAGGGATGGCTGAGCTTGTCCCTCGAAGGGAGGCTTGTGTTCCCAAAGAGCAGCATAAACTTAGGGACATACACCCTAAAATCATGGCTGCTCCACGCGGGTTTATAGAGGCAAGATTAGCCATGTCTCGCTACTCTCCAGCTTCCAACAGAATTGAGTCTTTTCTATAGGCAAATGCTACGGTTAGCCGTCCAGCCCCATACTCTAAAGCATAGAAACTTTGTGGGCTCCGTATATATCCCCTTTTAGACCTGCCTTATAGGTATCTTTTCACAGGAGAGCTGAATTCTATCTGGGGCTTCAGTGAATGCCACACTGATGAGGTTTTCCATACCTGGGATCCAGTTGGGCCTGTACACAGACCGTTTCCTCATAGAGCCCGTACTTTCACCCTTTTAGGAGGCTAGACGAATGGAGCCCGTCTCCAAACGTAACATAAGATCAGACCCGGGTTCTGTACTCACGCCACCTGCTTAAAGTTTGTTTGGAACAATAGAGGCAAAATCCTACCTATATTATTACTGCGCACAGATATACACACGCGCTGCGGCAGGGACCCAATCATTCTTGCGCAAAAGCACGGCGCACCTGTCCTTGTTGTCGTTTCCGCTCGCTTGGTCTATTGGTTTTGATTAGCAAACGAGTGAAGGGAGAGGGACTCACCGTAAATGAACTCTTACGTGCACC
>JAADVF010000061.1:0-70676 GCA_023334555.1 Elongisporangium undulatum | reverse complement strand
GGGATCAAGTACTACGCACCACCGAGTGGATGCAGAGCGTGGTTCCATTGGGGTCGTGCGTGCTCATGTCCTCGTCCTCCAGCTCGTCTCCGGCCACGAGCGTACCATTCACAAAGCCGATGATGGCGCCGTCCTCCGTCTTGTCCTCATCACTGCGTGCCACTAGGAAGAAAGCGCCAGCGTTCTGCTGGCGGAAGCGGATGCCAGCCTCCGTTGCGGCCTCATCCGCAGGGTACGACGCCGCCTCCAGGGCCGCCACGTGCTTGAGGTCGGCCTCCTTGGCCGTGAGTCTCGCGAGCCACACCATATTCGTTCCGATAGAATGCGCAACGGTGACGGGTCAGATTGCCCCTCTGAATGAACAACTTATTCGACCCCGAATGGGCAACTGATCAGATCTGGTGTGTCGCAAATCCCGCGCATCAATTGAATTGTAACCGATCTTATTCGAATTTGTTGCAGCCAGGGAGTGGTCTGTGGTCTCATTCGCGAGCGACCTGCATGGAGAGCCGTCTACGCATGGATATGCGATGGCTTTGCTTGTCTTTGCTGCTTAATGGTGCCAGTTGTTAGACTGCGCATTGACTTCAACATGTGGGCCACCTGTGACGCCACGTTGCCATGGTGTTTGCTTGATCGTGCGCACTGTAGCTTCTCCACGCCTCATCCATTGAGACACGCCAATCAAGATCGTGACCACGATGTCGAGACCCCGCGAGCACACGATCTTCGAGAATGGAATGGGTGCTTGCAGTGCGCTCGAGATCCTTCGACGCAGCGATGGATGGGCATCCTCCTCCACCCACTAATCCCTGCGGAAGCGATGGGCGCTTCTCTCTTTCTCACCAAACGAGATCTTGGGGAATCTGATCGCATATGAAGTGAGCAACCACAGGAATATGTACCATGCTGTGTTAATGTGCTGGCAGCACCATGCGGTGGCGTTCTATTGACGAGACTTGAAGTGCTCAATGCTATATGCATCTGAGATCTTGCCTGTCCCATTCTCAAAGTGCACAGACCGACAAGCGCTGAATCTTGACTCTCTCCGTCATCAAAAGGAACGAAGCAGAGGCGAGGCTGTCCTCACTCACGACGCCACGAGGAATCCACTAGTAAGACGCGAACACTATTCCTTTGATGGCGGGCGTGCTGAAAAATTCACTCGCTCTCGTGCGTATCACGTCAGCTAGTAGTGTACTCGGCCCAAGGAGCACTGTGAGTTTGAAGAGCCGATTCTACTGACTAGTGGATGAGGGTCCCTCTGCGAAATGCCTCTCATGCTCGACCGATCATTTAACCACCAACGGCGGCCCGGACCTCCACCCGCCGAAGGGTCCGAAGCGCTGGCGTCAGGCACCCATTAAGCAAGCGGACTGGATAGCATTCACCCGTTCTCAGCGATGGATTAACAGCCACACCAGCTGGCAAGGGGAAACCGGCCAAAGCAGGGGACACCGCTTTGGCAGCGCGGTTTCACTCACATATCCAGCGAAAAGAAGAGATGAGAGGGGCCGTATCAATCTGGACTTGTGCGACAACATCGAGAAAGCCCAGGTAACGTCGCAGCAAGAGTACTTCACAGTATGCAGACGTGTCCATGGAGATGCATGTCAGAGGTGGCTTGCAGTCCCGGTACCTAGAGGAATCGTCAAACTATGAGGATAGCGGACGGACGACACGCGGCGGATCCCACGGTGCTGCCGGATCCGCTAGTTTTCTTGAACGATTGGTTGCCTGATTGAGTGAAGCTCACGCATAGCTCAACTCCTCCATAGGTGTAATCGCCACAATCTCTTGAAGCACGCGGCAAGCGCCGCAATACAAAAATTCCGACTCTCGTTTTGCTTGATAATTTGTTTTACGCCGGTCGTTTTATGTGAATTTATAGGATTTTTCAAGCGGGCTTTCGCTGCCTTTTGCAGCCATTTTGAAAAGCAAGGAAGGAAGAATCCACGGCCACCTGGTTTCTCTGCCGCAAGAGCAGGAGCTCGGTGGCCTGCATGCATGAACTGCGATCCGTGTCTTTCTGTCGTGCGGGCAAGTGAACCCAGAGCCCGCAAATTGGATGGGATAACTGCAACTCCGCGGGAGAGTATACAGCGCCCAAGTGAGAATTCCACTGAGTTGCCGTAAAAGCGCAAAGTTTCCTTTCCCTACTTTTGCAGTTAGGGGATCCCCCGCACAATGGCACGACAGAAAACATCTCAGGGGGGAGGGGCGGGCTGTGGATCAGAGCGGCTCCGAGCCCTAATCACGGTGGCAGCTTGCTTCACGTCTTGTCCCCTGCGGTTGCTCTTTGGATAAGACAATGAGGAATTTCGAGCCGTCCGTCCGTGGACCATCTGCTGCCGACTGCCATTTTCCATTTGGCAAAGCGTCCCGCACTCAGCCGCGACCGCCCGACCCACGAAGACCAACATGCTGGCCAACGACTACAGCTACGCGCAGCACGCGCATGTGGCGCACAATGGGCTCGTCAATGGCGGCTACGAGCCCAAACTGTTTGCGCACGACCTGCAGCCGCACCAGCACAGCGGCGAGCGCCCCAAGCTATTCGCCCTGGACATGCAGCCGCAGTCCATGGGCCACGTGATGGGTCACCACCAGGATTATCAACTCATGGGCCACCATGGCCACCAAGACCTCACGCCTCAGCACCACCACCAGCCGCAGCACCACCCAAATGACTTCGACCACGAGCCGCTCATGATGAACATGCACCATAACGCGCACTCGTACTACCCGCCGCAAGGAGCTGGCATGCTGCACGTATCCAGCGACTACGGCTCAGGTAGTTCGGTTAACGGAGCCACGCCCGTGTCAGGCGCCAAGCGATCACGTGAGGACCTCAACATGAAGGAGAAGAAGCGCATGCTTAAGCTCAACGACCGCATCAACGAGCTCAAGGACCTTCTTGATGAAGCCGGCGTGCAGACAAAGAAGAACAAGCAGTCGATTCTAGACAACACTGCACACTACATCAGCATGCTTCGCAGCAACCTCATGATCGCCCAGCAAAAGGCCGAGCGAGCTGAAAAGCAAGCCGAGATGTTCCGCCTGCAGTCCATGGACAACGGCTCAAGCGAAAACGCTAACGACGCGATCTTCAAGAACTGCTTCGAGCAGTCGTCCACGCCTCGTGTTGTGGTCACGACCAACATGGAGTTGGTTGCGTTCAATTCGGCTTTCCTTGACCACACTGGCGAGAGCGACATGGGCCTCAACGTCAAGAACTCATTGCGGTCCTGCCTCTGCATGGACAGCGCCCGATTGGATCGTATGGTGAACAAGCTTATTCAGCGCGGCACTCCAATGAGTGCCATCGTGCAAGCTCGCACTGCCTACGGTGTGGCCAATATCACACTCACGGCGTCTCTTATCACGGACGAGGCTGGCAAAGCCTACCAGATCGAGTTCAGCGTCATCCCTCTTGACGAGCACTTGGAAGAGGAGCCACCGCTCAAGCGTCCCAACCTTGGTTCCTCCATCGGCTTCAGCGACGATAAGGAGGCCAGTCCTTCGGGCGTGGAGCAGTTGGCCATGTAGGCCACATTGAGTCAGGTGTTGTGACGTGTAACATATATTATATTGACCGCCTTTGTGTGAGAATCAACTTATCTGGCTTCTGAAACTTGTTTATATTCCAATATGTAATGTGAGGATCACAAACCCAAAGTGTGCGTCTGCCAGGGCTGTTTGTGGATCTATTTCCTTGGTTCGGTCCGCTATTTAGAAACAGATGTTAAAGTTCTGACTAACGCGCCGGTACACTGATACTGGCGCCAAGCCAGTTGCCACCAGATGGTTCTCGAAGGTCGGATCAACAAAGTGAAAGGACGCTCCATATGGCAGCTGCATCAATGGCCCCTTCATGAGCGGCGCAATAGCGGTTAAGCAAGCGGATAGGAAGCGGATTCATTCAATTCAATTCAGCGGATTGCGCTCTTTATGACCATCCGCCGCCTGAACGTGTCACGTGTCAGCAACTTGTACTGTATGCCTCCGCTAAGTACGCTTTGAATGCGATATTTTGGATTACTCTCTGTGGATCCATCTTGCTGTTCGGCAGCCAGTAAGGCTCGTTTCTGTGTCCTCAATTGTCTCGTCGTCGTTCACGGCCTTTAGGTGATGACGTCGACATCATCAGTCTCCGACTCTTTCTGGCCTGCGGCCCCTTTCGCTTCTTGGTTGAGACAGTTTGCCAAAGTCGGCTCAGTCTGTTTTAGTCGTCGGCTATGAACCAAGCCGTGGTAATCTGTAGTAGTTCTCGGTATTTATTAAAGTAGCCACCATCCTATTGCCGCTTCTTGTCTTGGCTCGGAACCTCGTGACTGAAGATGCCAGAGCTGTAGACGCCCGAGGCGATGTCCTTGGACGTCTGCCACGTCTGCGAGGCTAAGTACCAGGTCCAGGACGCTGTAGACGAGGATGCGGCAGTCGGCGACGGCTGCGCGTCCGGTTCGGCAGATCCGTTCACGGCTGAGTGCATAGAACGCAGCTCTTCACTTGTGACGCCAGGCAGACTCTCGAGCGGATCGAGCGGCGCGCCGTCCATGGCGCTGTTGACTGCCATCTCCACTTCAGCATGGCGCGCCACTTTGTTTCTCTTGGCATCGCGCCGCCTGTTCTCCAGCTGGACCTTGGTCTGATATCAACAACAGAATGTGAGTGAAGGCATGTTACAGCAGCATAGTCATGCAGGCAGTACCTTGGCAACAACGAGGCCACAGAGGCCTCCAAAGGTCATGGCTGGCAGGATGAGCAGGAAACTGATCAGCGGCTGCATGAAAGCAAGGTACACCAGCAGGCCCAGCATCCAGCCCACGATGGCGCCAATGAGACCGCCAAAGAGCGAAAGATACAGCAGTCGATTGCACACCGAGGCCTCCCATTCGCGCTCTTCGTTCACGCGCCGCACTTCTTCTTCGGCGTGTAGCCGCAGTCGCTCGGCGGTCAGCGCTCTGCGCTCAGCGACAGCCTCGACCTTGCCGCGGATCTCCTGCAGCTGCTTCTGTAGCTCCTTCGTCACGGCAATGGCCGCATCGCGCTGCGCCGCGAGCTCTTCTTCCATCTTCACACTGCAAACTGCAGCACGGCTCAGGCGAACTGATTCAACGACCATAATTTATGTGGTGGACATGATGTTAGGGCACAAACAGATCCTAGTGTTGTGTTCAGATCCACACTATTGACGCCAACTTGCCCTCTGATGGAAGCGGGTCACGCCTTCCAGCCAATTTGCCGTTCGTGAAGATTTGAGCTGCAATCCAAACCAAAGTACCTCTTCAAGGGCTCGCGCATCGTCGGTTTGTGCACGACTGACAAATGGGCGACACGCTTTGCGTCGTCCGCGTCCAAGTCGTGTGGGCACCAAAGGCAGCTGACTCATCAGACTCTAAATAGCGTGGTGTACATCATATCAGGATGCGTGTATAGTACCGCTCCTCACTGCATCCTGGTGTCGAGCTCATGAGTGCCGGTCCTGCGCCTGTGGTGTATTGGCCGCTTGCGCCAGCTCCAGCAGCAGCAGACCACGGCCCCAAACACCTACTGGGCTACCGACTCGAGCCACAGACCTACTGCGTGGTGGAAATCTCCGACGGTTCGTTCCCTGCTCTCTCCACGAGCTCTTATGCCTCCGAGTTTCTCATGGACGTTGCGCTGTAGCGATCCCCAGTCTGGCGCATGGAGTCTCGGTGCTCGGTCACTGTGGCGTGCAGCTAAAGAGCGCAAAGTGCGTAGAATCCTGCCTCCATGCGCAGTTGAATGCTCACGATCTGATCCCTTCGGACGTGCGCGTGGCGACGGAGCAAGATACGACGCCATGCCACGTGATCCTGTACGATCCAGCGCTGATCACGCGCAGCCACGAGCAGGACGTCCTGGTCAACAGCGCCTTGCATGAGCCTCTCTCTCAGGTAACGAGCGGAAGCATGCTTGTACCGAAACGGCAGACCATTGGCTGATTCACAGCGTTTAGATCGCGCAATTCCTAACAGAGCAACGCACGAATGCTCTCAATACAGATCACACAGCGCAGTCGCCCATTGAGCAAGGTAAGGAGGCTGTTTCTCTATCGGTTTTGGACTTGTGAAGTGACACAAGTGCATTGGTAGCTTGTCGCTCTGCGTGCGAATGGATCGGCTTCTATATGGTCTTCTTCCCATGCCAGTTGCTTCTGGTTGTCGCCAATCTGCTGGAGGCTGCCAGCTCTGCCGCTGCGCCTGATTGGATCCCGCTGATCGGTGGGAAATGCGCCAAGGTAGAGCTACTGACTGACTGACTGTCACCTGCCTATTGGCTTATGGTTGACTGGTGCTGTCATTCCAGGACCTGTCTTTGATAGTAGCGCTTTCCAGTCATCACTTCTGCAGCATCGCCAGCTTCCCCAGTCGCCTGCGGTACTTCTATCGCATAAAGACCCAACGTCCACTAACATATCATGAAGGTATGCACTGCTGCTTTACGCTTGACCACTGCAACTGCTGATTTGTTCTTCTCCCACACAGCGAGGGGTCTCCTGGAGCTTTGCAACGATGCCACGTACTTGGCCGTGGATGCCATCGCTGGTTTTGCTGTCAGTCGCTGGCTACTACCAACCGCTCTGGAACATCCGCTGGTCACAAGCATGTACGTTGTCATCTCGATGGTTTTAAAGACATGAATCCTGATCGACTATCGTGGTAGGTCGCCACTGGCATTCCTCAATGTACTGCGGTCCAATGTGGTCTGGGTCATGGGAGCTCCTGCTGGTTTCAAGGTGCGTCCCCCCTGCAATTGAACGCTGATGGATGATCGTAAAGGCTCATTCCCCCGTCAATTTGCTGCAGCTTAATCCGTCGTTGGCGTCCATCTTGGGTAATGGCATTCTCCTCTGGTTCGATCTGTGGGAATCGCTCCTGCTGTCCTTGGGTTTCAGTACATCCGTCGCTTCACTCAGCACCTCCAACCTACTGGCCTCAGTATGGATGAACATGGGGGCGACCTTGCAATGTGCCGTGCTCATCGATCTGCTGGCCATCAGCACGTGGTACTCCTACTGGGTCTACCTCTACTTTACCAAGCTCAATCTGCTTCAGTTCGGGCTCTTCTCCTCCCTGTGGAAGCTCTTCTTGGGCAAGAAGAAGAACGTGTTCCTCAAGCGCGTGGACTCGTGTGAGTACGACGTCGGACAGGTGCGACATGTGCTTGATATGGCTACGTGACTCGCAGCGACTCATCCTTTCGTGCTGGTCTCTGTAGCTCCTGCTGGGCACCTTACTCTTCACTATGATGTTCTTTTTGGTGACCACGAACTCGGTGTTCTTCGTGTTCTTTGGCATCGTGCGGCTGCTCATCATCGCGTGCCAAGGCACTCTCTGGGCTCCTATTGTGTTGCTGCGCACCATTTCCTTGGCCTCTATTGTGGTCTGGCTCGTGCATCCGCAGTTTTTTCTTGCCGGCGTGGGCTTGCAGACTCGATTTGATCTCGTCCGACCCATTGCGACCTTGACGCTGTCCAGCGTCCAAGCCAATAAGCAGCAGAGGCACTCGCAAGACGGCTTTGACATGAAGGCCTTCCTGCAGGAGGCCGGTCAGTCCAGCGATAGAAGCAACACGTACTTCCAGCTTGCGCCGGTGCTTTCCAGTGTCGCAGTCCCATTGCAAAGGTGCGTAATCGAGTCTGTTCACTTCACTGGCTGACTTAGGACTGATCATTGCTGCGATGGAATAGACTGGGCGTCTACGTGAGCGCACTGGCTCAACACTATCCGCTGTCGCAAGTGGTGCGCTCGTGGATCTTTGGCAGCACGCTGCCGTCGGTCTCGTTGGCTCTGCTTTTTGGCTCGGAGATGGAGTCAGCGGAGCTGTCATAGAGCGAAGAAGTATCTTTTGTACTCTTCATGTCCCTTGACGTGTCAGTTGATCAGTTGAGATCATTACTGGGTACACTGCCAAAACACGGTGCGATCGTCAGTCGATTGACACGAAAAAGGTTGTGAATCCAGCACAAAGATCTCGAAAGATTTGCAAAAGACACCTTGTTTTGGCAATTAAAGTCCTGCTTGTGCCGCAAGTTTCACGATTACTCGTTCACATCATCAAGTTCTCCAGGCAAAGAACAGCTGCGTTGCGGGACAAGAATCAGTTGTCAGTATTCATTCTCACAGGTTCTAATCCGCCGTTCTGCCTAATGAAATCCATATCGAATATCAATCCATTCTCAAAGGTGCTAAAGGGGTAGGACTTATCCCCTTCTGCTCAAGAGACGAACATCCATCCAGCAGGTGGACATGACCTCTATTTTTCTATACCCCTTGATTACACAATGACGGTATCCCACCTAATCAGCAGTCAACTGCCTTTCATTTATACCTTCAACATATGGTACCCTGCTCAAACAGATTAATAAAAGCAGCTCCGCTTGAATCCCGTGATGTCATCGGCCGAGGGAGCGCGTGGCCCGGGGCCTCCATGACGCCACAACGGAAACCCTCAGCCGGAGCTCAAAGGACCCTCAGGAGATTGACATGGCGGCCGAAGCGACCCCAACGTCCGAGCTCACGCAGCGCAAGCAGACGTCTCCCCTCCCGGAGCACCTCATCGCGGAGGAAGAGCCGACGCTGGCCGAGACGGCGCAGGAGCTGCCCAAGTTCCATCTCGGGGAGGTCGTGTGGTACAACGTGGTCATCCTGTCGCTGTGGCACATCGGCGCCGTCTACGCGCTGTTCTGCGTCATGCCGTACTGCACGCTGGGCCAGAATTACGTGAACTGGTGGCTGCTCTGGTTCATCTCGGGGCTCGGCATCACGGCCGGCGCGCACCGCCTCTGGTCGCACAAGTCGTACCACGCCACGCTGCCGCTGCGCGTGTTCCTCATGCTGGCCAACTCCATGGCCTTCCAGGGCTCGATCTTCGAGTGGTCGCGCGACCACCGCGTGCACCACAAGGGCTCGGACACCACGGCCGACCCGCACAACTCGGGCCGGGGCTTCTTCTTCGCGCACATGGGCTGGGTCATGGTGCGCAAGCACCAGAACGTGCGTATCCAGGGCAAGAAGATCAACATGAACGACCTGCTGGAGGACCCTGTGGTGACGTTCCAGATGCGCCACTACCTCAAGACCGTGCTGCTCATGTGCTACCTGCTGCCGACCTTCATCGGCTACGTCATGGGCGACGCCTGGGCCGGCTTCTGGGTCGGCGGCATCTTCCGCCACGTCTGGGTGCTGCACATGACCTGGTTCGTCAACAGTGTGGCCCACTTCTTCGGCTACAAGCCCTACGACCGCAACATCAAGGCCCGTGAGAACATCATTGTCAGCATCGGCGCCATCGGCGAGGGCTTCCACAACTACCAGTACGTTGCTCATGGCTCTGGCCTCCTCCTTTCTCTTTGGGTACTTACGCTCTTGTGTCCTTGAAACAGCCACAAGTTCCCTTCGGACTACGCCACGGGCGAGTGGGGCGTGACCACGGGCCACTGGAACCCGACCAAGCTCTTCATCGACACGTGCGCCGTGCTGGGTCTGGCCTACGACCTCAAGCGCAGCCGCACAGCGGCCGCCACGCGCGAGCGATTGGCCATCAAGGTGCACCAGGAGAAGCTCAAGGAGTCAGTGTCGCAGCAGCTCTCGTTCGTGGACAAGCTGCTGGGCCGCGCGTTCTTTGGCCGATCGGAGGAGGAGCAGATCTTCTAGGGCTGAATGATCCGCTGCTGTTGTCTACTAAAGTGTTTGGCTCGTTCTCGAGACCGTACAATATAAAGAAACGAGTCTGTAGTAAGCAAGAAAGAGATCTTACCGGAGAAGGATCACGTGCGTTGTATGACGTCGTCCTGCTGCTGGCGAGTGTGGCGTTGCAGGTCTGGGGATACTTGGGATGTGCAGCAGAGTGATGCCATCGCTGCTGGTGCCAGAGATCCGATCACCAACGCTTCAGAAACGCGCGTCTCGGTCATTCATGATGAGCTCTGATGACACCAGAGCTCATGTGACGGCGTGCAGTAAGCGCTGTCGGTGTCATCATGAACAGCAGCTGAGACATCAGTAGGCAGCTGCCACTGTATGACGATCCACTCTCTGACACCAGCTTACGATGTTGTAACCGGAGCTCGAGGGGTGACCAGCTCCCGCCATCGGAGCGCCAACTGCGTGTGAAAGCGCGGGAAACCGAGCCATTTCATCACCATCCGGCCACGGATGTCAGCCCGTGGGCTCTCGTCGCTTGTCTTTGTGCGCCACCGGCTGGTGCAGTTCTATGAGTCCAACTCAGAAACCCTAGCCCGGAGCCAGCCTCTGGTGCCGGCGGATTCAGCCATCCCCATTCTGCGATCCACTGCTCCAGCCACAAGCGCTTCTCTCCCTTTGGCACCAGCACCGCTGCACGCTTCAACATGGTCGACCCGGCACCGGAGACGCTCACGCAGCGCTTCAAGACGCCCGAGCACCTGATCGCGGAGGAGGAGATCCCGATGAAAGAGATGGCCAAGGAGATGCCCAAGTTCCACTTCGGCGAAGTCGTGTGGTACAACGTGATCATCCTCGGCACTTGGCATATTGGCGCCGTCTACGCGCTGTTCTTCGTGCTGCCGTACTGCTCTCTGCTGGAGATCTTCGTCAACTGGTGGGTGCTCTGGTTCGTTGCAGGCCTTGGTATCACCGCTGGCGCCCACCGCCTCTGGGCGCACAAGGCGTACAAGGCCAAGCTGCCTCTGCGCGTGTTCCTCATGCTGGCCAACTCCATGGCCTTTCAAGGCACGATCTTTGACTGGTCTCGAGACCACCGCGTGCACCACAAGGGCTCGGACACCACGGCGGACCCGTACAACTCGGGCCGAGGCTTCTTCTTCGCGCACATGGGCTGGGTCATGGTCCACAAACACCCGAACGTGCGCACTGAGGGCAAGAAGATCAGCATGGCCGATCTGCTTGAAGATCCCGTAGTGACGTTCCAGATCCGCCACTACCTCAAGACTGTGCTGTTCTCGTGCTACCTCGTGCCCACGTACATCGGCTACCTGTTGGGCGACGCCTGGGCAGGCTTCTGGGTCGGCGGCGTCTTCCGCCACGTTTGGGTGCTACACATGACCTGGTTCGTCAACAGCGTGGCCCACTTCTACGGCTACCGACCGTACGACTCGAACATCCAGGCGCGTGAGAACCTCATCGTGAGCATCGGCGCCATCGGCGAGGGCTATCACAACTACCAGTACGTTGCTATAGC
The DNA here is from genome assembly GCA_023334555.1 of Elongisporangium undulatum. Taxonomy (NCBI): domain Eukaryota; phylum Oomycota; class Peronosporomycetes; order Pythiales; family Pythiaceae; genus Elongisporangium; species Elongisporangium undulatum. The sequence continues at coordinate 59,468 of JAADVF010000061.1, read as the reverse complement.
GCTGTCTATCGTCTGGCTCTTGATCCCGTGTGCTTACGGTCTCTCTTTCCTTTTAGCCACAAGTTCCCAGCGGATTACGCCACGAGCGAGTGGGGCATCACGTCCGGCCAGTGGAACCCGACCATGCTGTTCATCGACATCTGCGCGGCCGTCGGCCTCGTGTCCGACCGGAAGCGCAGCCGCACGGCCGCTGCTACGCGCGAGCGCCTAGCCATCAAGATGCACCAGCAGAAGCTCAAGCAGACAGTCTCGCACCAGTTCAACTTCCTGGACAAGATCCTGGGCCGCACGTTCTTCGGCCGATCCGAGGAGCAGATCTTCTGAGTGTAAAGCGTTTCAATTGAGTTCAGATTATATTCCTTCCCAAAGGGATCGTTAGGCATTGGCATGGACAGGCATGAATGGCTGGCTACACACAATGGATGGCCGCTGGCCCAGCAGCTGTGACATGGACTGCTTGAACTTCTGCTGGTGCAGGTTGAAGGCCAGACGCTAGCGCGTGGGAGTGGCTGCGCTTGAGGCCGTAGATCAGACCCAACACAGCGCATGAGTGGATGAAGGGCTTGGTCGGGTTCCAGTTGCCGCTCGTGAGTCCATTCTCGCAGTGCGATATGGCTGCAGATAGGACACACGAGCGTAAGAGTCATGAGCTAAGAAATCAGACAGCAGGACGTACTGGTAGTTGCGGTAGTCCTGCCTGTGGTGTCAGAGCCCTTGCGGTGCGCTCGGCGGTCACTCACCCAGTCAAGGTCGGTGCCCTGGAAGACCAAGGAGTTAAGCTCCATGACAAAGACTCGCAGCGACCGCTTGGCCTTGCTTGCCTTGTGCGATTAGAGTTGGTGGGCGTCGACCGTGATGCCGAGCCCCGTGACTGGAGCCAGAACAGCCCAGTTGACGACCGTTCGGGCCATAGAGCTTTGCAGAAGAGCAGCGCGTAGAGCGAGTCAATGTGCCACAGCGCCATGACCAGCACGTTGTACCGTTGTCCCAGTGCAAGCGCGGCAGCTCAGGTGCTGTCTCGCCCAGCACAGCCTCTTCCTCTGTGATGAGATCGTCCATAGGCTTGGAGGTCAGGAGGACAAAGGACGAGGAGCGTGTCGGAGACCGCGTGAGCATCGAGGAGGAGGTCCTGGCTGGGAGGTCAATTGACATTATGGCCTTCTTGTTCATGCAGACAGACTGACGTCTCTGAGTGGTGATAGGAAATCGTATGATCCGAGTTTATGGTAGCCCAAGATGGCTCCAGACTGTGACGGATAAGACACGAAGGCAGAGTCTTGGGTGCTGTAAAGAGACCCGCTGCTATGCAGCATCACAATGGCTTGGAGCTGATGGGCTTTCTTCTTTTATTATTCTGGTTGGACTTTCTTCTTTTAATACTTCGACTTCCTCCATAAATAACCAAATACCCAATTCGAGAAGGTATGGGTAAAACGGAAGTAATCAAATAAACCCAAAAATGAGACGGAGCGCTCACTTGAAGTACAGTATCATGATGAGTGTGTTTGAACAAACTGATGCGTGTGTTCTGTTAAACTGCGCTAAGTTCGTTTGTGTCCTGTGCGAACCTACCGAGCCACTCACGTCCTGTGCCTCAGTTTTCAAATCAGCCATGATGATGCGCATGCGGCCGGCCTCTGCCGCTCTCCGAGCCTCTGCCCGCAAGGCTCCGTGTCCCTCGAGCCTCAGCCAGCCGCGCGTCTTCTGCTCTGCGTCCAAGGCCGCGTCCGAGTTGCCCGCGGCATTGGGCGTGGCCGCTGGAGGCTTCGCCGGTATGGTCTCGGCTCTCACGGGCGTCGGGGGCGGCATCATCCTCATCCCGATCATGGCACGCTTCACGACGCTCACGCAGCAGTCCATCAACGGCACGTCCATCGGTGCTGTGTCCGTGGCCGCGTCCGTGGGTGCGTACAACTACCTCTCGGTCGGCGCCTGCAACGCTCCCATGGCGCTCATGACCACGATCCCGGCCATCATCTGCACGCGCTACGGCGTGCGCACGGCGCACCAGCTCAGCAGCAAGAAACTTTCCCTGGTCGTGGGCAGCGCCATGCTACTCTTCTCGCCCATCATCGTGCTCAAGAAGAGCCCGTACTTCCCCAAGTGGAACGAGAACCAGCACCCGTTGGACCTGCAATTCTACGGCATGCCGCTCAAGAGTGGCGAGACCACGCCGTACATGGAGCGCGTGCAGAACAACCTGCCCGAGTTCGCAGTCGTGAATGCCAAGTACCTGCTGGCTGGCGCCTTCGCGGGCTTCATCTCTGGTCTGTGTGGCTTGGGCGGTGGCATCCTCATGACGGCCTACCTCACGGCGGCCAGCGACATGCCGCAGGAGCACATCATCGGTACGTCGCTGCTGTCCATCGTCCCCACGGCCCTGGCGTCTACGTACCACAACGTGCGCGCCAAGTCGATCCATCTGCCCACGGCCGTCAAGGTCGGCGGCGCCCTGGCCGTCGGCGTCTACGGCACGTCCAAGTACGTGACCCACCACGTGCCCGAGGAAGCTCTGCGCGGTATTCTGGCTGGCACGCTGGGCTCTGCGGCGCTCGTCATGATGCGTCGCGCTCTCTAGAAGATGTCTTAGACTTCAGTGGTTGTAATTGACAAATACGCACACGTTGCTTCCGTTTACTGCTGCTACTTGTTGGCCTTCTTCTCGTAGACCGACGCGAGCGACTCCGGGTCCACGCCGAAGAGCTCCACGTAGTCCACGGTCGGGATGCCCCAGCTGCTGGTCATCTGCACGAACACGCGGCGCAGCACCATGCCCGGCTTGCCGCCGATGGTCGTGCGCGCCTGGATGCGGCCGTGCGCGTCGAGCAAAAGCGTTGTCTCGCGGTCCTTAAGCGACGCCAGCGTGACGTTGTACTGCTCCTTGTTGCCCGTGGACGGCGCGCACGAGACGCCGTACGCTGTGTTGCGCTCGACCATGTTGAGGTCCTCACGAGGCGCCCCGGGCTTCTCGAACATGATCCAGAACACGCCTAGCGGCTTGGTCGGGTCCAGCGCCTTGCCGACGAGCTGCGCCGCGTACACGACCGTGTTGGAGTTGGTGCTGCGCTGGATGATGAACGCCACGTTGGGCTCCAGCTTGTGGATCTTGGTGAGCTGCTCGTCCATGGGCAGCGCTGCAACCGCAGGCTTCTTTGAGCTGCACGAGTCAAGATCCATTAGATGAGACTGTCATATCCAGCCAGGCAGACGGCATGAGCTCCACACCTCTTCTTCTTGGCCTCTGCTGCGGCTGGAGACTTGGCCACCGCTGTGGTCACCTCTACTTCTCCTGCAGCTGCTGCTGCCGTAGGTGTGGCCACAGCCGCGGCCTTCTTCTTCTTCTTGGGCGTCGAGACTACGCCATTGGTCTCCGCTGCTGCTGCTGCAGAGGGCGTACTACTGCCCGACTTCTTCTTGGTCTTCTTGGGCGTCTTGCTGGCCTTCTTGATGATGTCCTGCTTCTCCTGAATCAGCGCGTTGACCTCGGCTAGCTCGGCCTCAATGCGCGCGCGGCGCTCTTCCAGCTCGGCGATCTCGTCCTGCACGATCTGCTGCAGGCCCTGCTGCTCCCTCCGCAGCGCAGCCTCCAGCGCCTTGATCTTCACGTCGCGCTCGTCCAGCTCGCCCTGCAGCGCACTGACCACGATCTGCGCCTGCTCCGTTGTGTCGTTCGCCCATAGCCAGCTCATCGTCCTGGTGTTCCGCCGTCTGTGACGTGGACGCACATGGAGGAAGCCAGCCAGTGGTACATGGTACCAGTCACACGCATCCCACGCACACAGTGGTACACTGTACCACGACGGGATTATTAACGCTGACAAGAAGGGGGCAGAATTAGTCCACCCAATGGGTAGTTTAGTAATTAGATGGGTAAATAAAAAGATCTATTTGAATTTCTTGCGGGACTCAAACTTGCGGAAGCGCGAGACTGCGAGATCATCGGAAGACTGGTTCTTGCCGACTGCATGGACATAGGAACGCCATGAGAACTCGAGACAGAGGAGGGCCGAGAAGAAACGAACGTACCAGTGCGAAAGCCGCGCTCTCGCTTCTCGTCTGAAGCAATCGAAACAGCAACAACAACAACAAGTCAGACCGCCACTCCTTCCCAGTCACGAGCTCCAGCATACACCCCACAGCACCTTTGTTCATGCTCTTGAGATCGGCCACGTAGTCGCTGCGGTGGCGATTGAAGTCCGTGCTGAAGTTGGTCGGCAGCGCTGAGCTTACGACGGTTCGGGCGGCGGCCGCCTGGTCCCGCTCCAGCGCCATCTGCGTTGCACGCACGATCTTGTCCTTGTACGTGGACGGCAGCTCGACTTCCGCGATGCCTGTGTTCCAGATCAGCACGCCGCCAGAGTCGGCGTCCTCTGTCTGCGCAGTCGACACGTCGGACTTGAGATGGTCCGGTATGGTAAACAGCGCGTCCTCTTCGCTCATGACGGGCGCCTCCTGCTCCTTCTTCTGCGTGCTCTTGACGCCTAGCTTGGCCTGCAATCGCTCCTCAATGAACTGATTCCTGTGTCATAGGACACAGCAATGTGGTTAGCTTGCATTAGTGCCAGCAGCATGCGTGTTGCAAACCGTACATGAGCTCTTCGTGCTGATCCTTCTCGCTGGTGCTCGTCTGGCCTGTGAACTGACCATCCAGCAGCTTCATGAGCTTCTGGTTGGTGCCGCCATCCTTCTTAGGGTCGTGCAATCCATACTGAGCGTCCGTAGCAGCAGCTGCCGTGTCCCCTCGCTTGGCTTGCTTGGCTGACTTGCTGCCGCTGTCACCTCCTTCGAGCGTGCGCAGCTTGGCTCGAAGTTTCTGGTCCTCCAGCAACTCCTCGATGGTCTGCAGCGTGTGCTCGTCGGCCTCTGTTACGTCGTCGTCCGCTTCGCGCGTCCGCTTGCGCGCCGCCGCCTTCTCCTTCTTGGGCCGCTGCTTGAAGCCCATTGCCATGCTGCCGCTGCTGTCAATGGCCTCCAAGAAGTAGAGAGGCCTCTAATGAAGAGCCCTACAGTACACAAATAGAAATACTGTCAACCACCTGAACACAGGATTTTTGGGTGAACAGTAGGACAGCAACCTAATTCTAGGGTACTACAGTAATCTCAGGTTCTATGGCTTTCCAGCAGCTGAAGAGAGCGAATGAGTGAGCTCCGAACTCTTGCGCTGTCAAGAGACACACGTAGCATCTCTCAATGGCGTACAACTGTATACAATGCATCATTAGGGCTCTCGTCATTCTGGTCTATGTTATCATAGGCATGCACAGTACAGCATGGGCTTTCTAACAACTGTACCACTAAACTAACAGAGAGAGAGAGCGGATAAGTCAGGTTTCGCACAGTACCAGGATCGGAGGGCGGCCATGCATGGCTGCTGAACTGGTCACATCCACGAAGCCTGCAGTCTCTTGCGCGGACAGCAAAGCGAATCAACGAAAGCGGAGATGCGTCGGGCCGGAGGCTGTCGCACGTCGCAACTTGGCCCTGTAACTAATGCTGGAGGGACCAGCACGTGCCTCTCAGAAAAAGGTTCGATGCAACGGAGCATTCCAAAACAGGGTGTATATCCCTTACGCGACCAGTGAAGAATAACCGCCAGCGCAGTGGTGGGTGTGGGTTCAGCTTTGGGCTTATTCGCACCCACACATCGCATTTTGCGAGAGAACGAGGCAGCCACCATCATGCAGCATCGCATACTGGGCCAAATATTGGTGCAATCCCATCTGTTCAAAAGCCGTGCGCAAAGCGCCATCCACACGCACACCTGACGCAGTAGTGCGCACCGTGTTTTGACAATTGCGCTTCATGTCGCGGTCACATCCGTGGGGCACACACCATCCCCGAGCCCTTCTCCTGCTCTATGTGCATAGGACGGTCCACTATTCGAAGGCGCTCACCGCCAGAGCCCGTTGGCGCGGTCACTCCTCATACAGAAGCGTCGCCATGCCGCCGGCCTGGCGCCAGACCATGCCCGCGTACATGGAGGACGACATCGACGCGGCGCGGCCGTCGCTGCTGGCCTTCCGCGCCACCACGCGCGCCATGCGGGCCTCCGTGGTGCACAAGCAGCAGTTGCGCCATGCCGTGAACCCGCCCGTAGCTCCTCAGCCCAAGCAAAACGACGACAATGAGACTGACAACGACTCGCCCGTGGAAGACAACGACGACGTCGTAACCGACCCGAACGCGGCCATCCCCACGCGCGTGGGCCGCGTGGACTCGGCCTTCGAGTTCTCGCTTATGCCCATGCCGCTGTCCGGGTCCACGCCGATCCTGGAGTCCCCTGAAGACGTCATGGACGAAGACGACGGCCTGATGGACGGCGACGCCATGGACCGCCGCGACAGCGACAGCAGCAGCGACTTTAGCTACGACGGCCGCGCGTCCTCGCGCCAGACGCACCAGCGCCGCTCCATGATCGTGGAGGAGGACGGCTTCTCGCTCTCGCGCGAGACCATGATGCTCACGGCCGCGTCCATGCAGCACTCGCGGGTGCTCAAGACCGGGCTGCTGTTCAAGCAGGGCTCTGGCCTGGGCTTCCTGCACGTGGGCGGCTGGAAAGTGCGCTTCGTGGTGCTCACCAGCACGCACCTGACGTTCTACCGCGAGGAGAACGGCCGCAAGCGCGGGGAGGTGGACCTGGCCCACTGCAGCAAGAAGTCGATCGAGATCATGCCGCGCGACTCGGTCTTCGACGGCACCCAGGCCACGATGTGGCGCTTCGCCATCAAGACCAAGTCCCGCCGTGTGATCATGGCCGCGTACACGGAGCCGGAGATGAAGCAGTGGCTGCGCTGCCTGCACGTGGCGCTGGCCATGAAGGGCACGGGTCCCGGGCGGCTCACGGACTTCCCCATGACCTCGGGCACGTTCCTGGGCGACAAGGGTCCGAACGGCATGATGCGCGCCTCGGCGCAGCTGCACTAATTACACCGCGCTGGAGGAAAGCGCCCGTCTCTTAATTTAACCATTGTTGTTCCGCTTCCGCTCGGTCTCCTACATGCATTGGATCTCTACTCACGTCTCTGTCTTCATTCGATGGACTGGGCCGCCCAGTAGACCAGCAGCACCAGGCCCAGCAGCTCCAGGTTGCGCCAGACCAGCACGCGCAGCGCATGCAGCAGTCGTGAGGGCTGCAAGAGCGTCTGCTGCTTGGGTCGGCCCTTGGCCATCGTGGTTTGCTGCTTGAGCCGCGTGAACACGTGCGTCTTGCGCGCTAGATTGCGTGGCGATTGCGCGCGATGGCTCTTGAGCGCCGCAAAGACCCGGTACTTGGTCGCAAGCGACTGCGCCGGGCGGTTGTCCTTGGACTTGGAGTTCAGTCGGAACCGTCGCAGCGCCTGGCGACACAGCATGCGCGTGCGCACGGCTTGCAGCGTGTCCAGGGCCTCAGTCATGCGGCTGGACGAAGCAGGAGCGTCGGACTGGTCCTCGCTGCCCTGGCTCAGATACTCGGCGCGGTGTAGCACCACGGAGAACTGCGAGCCCTGGTCTGCACGCAGATCCTCGTCGTCCAGGGCCGTGGCCAGAGACGACGCGCCATCGATGGTGGAGCTGGCGTAGTCGAACGTCAGCGTCGGCAGGCGCAGCGACTGCAGCAACTGCTGGTTCTGCTGCCGGCCGCGTCGCTCTCGGTGCAACACGCTGGTGTCGGTCTCGGAGCCACAGGTCTCGGCGTAGTCAAAGGCCGGGCTCTGGTCGTCCAAGTCGTGCACCTCGTTGGCGCTCGCGCGCAGGAACTGTGGGCTCGCGTTGAGCGTCGAGCACCGGGGCCGGCCGCTGTCTCGCACCTGCTTGGGGCTCTTACGGAGGACGCTGGAGTCCTCCGCTTGGTCCTCGTCGTCGTCCGAGGCTTCGAGCACAGCGTGTTCGTAGACGAACGGAGACGACGTGGACGAGGCCGAAGAGGACGAAGAGGACGACGACGACATGGAGGAGAGCGATGCCACGGTCTGGAGATCCAGCACGTCTCCTTGGTCGTGCTCTTCCTCCTGGTCCGTGGACGACGCCCCGCTGGACGTGCTCAGCTTGAGCTGACGCAGCATGTCGAGGCAGGAGTTGCGAACGCGAGGGCAGTCCAGCGCCAGCGACGAGAGCTGCTGGAGGATGGCCACGTGGCCCTGGAGCACGGCTTCGTCGCTCTGGTCCATGAGCGAGAGCATCGACTGCACCAGCTCCGCCCGCAGCGCCTTGGCTCGAGCGTTCGATGCATCGGATTGCTGTCGCTGGCGAGGACTCTGTCTTGGCGACGCGATCATGGTCCACTGCGCCGTCGCTGCGTACTGCGTGTGCTTTTTTAGCGGTGACTTGGGCCGCTGGGATTGGAAGCCCATGGCTTGCTGTGGCAACGGCAGCGAGGCTCCAGGTGGCATGGCTGCTTGCTTAGTCGGTGTTGAATTGGCATCTGACTCCAACCAGCAGAGCTTGGCTAATGGCCGCATCCAACGGCTCTGAGTCATGCGTCTAGACGCTCTGAGGCAGATGCTATTAATACGGGAGCACTCACTGCCTCCGGCCTCAGGTCGCCAGGGAAATATGGCGCTCACTGAATTTTACAGCTCGGTCGCGAGGATGAGTACCGAGCTGGAGGAGGACGCGGTGCTGCATGCCTTCGCTCGGAAGCCAGCCGGTGCCTCCACGCTTGATCTGCTCAAGCGACTGCCGTCCGGAGTCGAGCCACCAGCTCTGCAGCATGTGCGTCAAGAGATGCTCCTGCTGGCTACGGCTGCACCCAAGCATCGGCATGAACGCAAGGTGCGCTTTTGTCTCACGGTTACTGCCAGCAGTCTCTAATGGAGTCTGGTGTCTTTGTCAGCCTGCGAGAGACATCACGACCATCGGAGAGCGCCTTGGTCGGCCCAAAGAGACGTATGTGCCTGGAACGCCGATCGCTCGCAAGCTGGAGGCCGGTCGCTTCATCCGCACCGACGGTAAAGATGTGCTATCCACGTCCTGGTCGGCACCGTCGCTGCCGGTGCGGGCTCCGGTGTCCGGTGCCAACCGCGAGGATGCGCTGGAGCTAGCCGTGCAACTCCAAACACAGCAGAAACAAGTCAAGCCCGGAGAGGCGACACCTCAGGAGAAGGAGCTGACGCCAGAGATGAAGCTCACGCTCCAACGGCAGCAGCTGGAGCAGCAACTGCTCCACGTCACGCGCAAACTGTGTCGCAAGTACAGCAAACAGCTCTATCCTGCGGCTCCGGGCCCATTGCCCGAGCGGATGACGGATTGGGCCGAGAAATGGACTCACGCAGACGCGTTGAGCGAGCGTGAGCGGTATGACCTGTACATGGCCAGTCGCTACAGCACGCAGAGCCAGCTGGACTTCTACGGGCGGGACCTGGCGGAGCGCGATGGCACCAACAACCGGCACCGGCACCACACCGAGCACACCAAGTATAGCGACGCGCTGGCGTTCGCCAAGCACAGTCTGCGGGGCAAGTTCTAGTCTTGCAGTATCTATTGATAATATGAGCCCACGCGCGAGTTGGTGAGCAGGTACTTGACGCGCTCGTCCTCGGCCGAGTGCTTGGTCACGGCCGGCGTGAACACCACTTTCTCCTCGAACTGGGGAGACAGCATGCGCGCGATGTTCATGGCCGAGATGGATGACGATTGCTGCGCAATCAGCTCGTTAATCTTGTGCTCCTGCTGCTGTCGCGCGTGCTCCTTGCGCTCGCGCAGGCGGCTGGCGGCCGAGGCCGGAGCATCGAAGCCTGCCTGTTGGCTTCGCTCCAGTCGCTCCTGCTCTTGGTCCCAGCGCTGGCGCTGCTGCTGCAAGTCTTTCTCCCTGGCCGACTGCACGCGCTCCTGACAGCGTCGGTACTACAAGGCAAACGAGCGGGTCAGTCAATGACACAGCAGAATGCCAAAGAGACTCTGGTCCGTACTGCTTCCGCCAACTCCTCAGCGGTGTAGCGTGTTGGGTCCTTGTACTCCTCCACGAGTCTGTGTGTAGCAGGTCTGGCGCTGGTCTGCCGCGACGGCGACCGCTTCTGGTGGTCCACAGGGTAGCCCGTGCGCAGCGCCAGTGAGAGCGACCGCTCTTGCAGCAGCTCCTGGCGCCGCTGCTTGGCTTCTCCGTGTCGAGCGCCTGAGACAGCAAGAGATACGGTCAGCATGCCTGGCTCCATGCACAGAGAGAGCGACCACACTCACTCAGATGCGCCATGATGGCTTCTGCCAAATGGCCAGGCACATCAACCGACGCTAAGAATAGAGGGCCTTCGACTAGAGAAGCACCCGCCATGATCCAGGCCTCTTGGCATCTCGATTCTGATGTGGGACAGAGGAAGGACGAGACGAGACGCGAGACCTTGCGAATCTCTCGCAGCGCACAATACGATGGGCCGCCACTAACTCATCCACGTGTACGATGTCATCAAGGCGAGGAAGCGCCTGCAGGTAATAGCCAACGCTCCTCCCAGCGACGCGCCTTTCCTGGATGAAGACGGGGACGCGTCTTGGGGTCCCGTCGTCCTATGCGAAGCCACAACATGGGAAGACTTCCAGCGATGGCTGGACATGAACGAAGGCCGCAGCAGGCGATGGGTCTTTGAGCCTCTTGCTGACGGAGCAAAGAGCGGTCGAGTCGTTGTCTACAGCCTCCCGTCGTTCGTGCATGAAAGGGCGGCACACACTATCGAGCGTTCCATCATCCAGCGAATCCATACACTCGGCAACAGAATTGACCTCATTCGCACTGTGCGCATGGGCCAAGTCACGTGCACAATCGGAGACGCAGGCCAAGAGCCCAATGCCCCAAGTGCTCTGGTCGTTAATGTGTTGGAGCTGGCTATGGCGCTCCATTCCCCACTCTGGTCATTGAAGTGGCATACAAGAACGACAGCCTCCTTGGCCTTCGGACCAAGCTGGCCCAGTGGATGCAGCCCTCACTGACGTCTGTGCAGGTGGCCATTGGGATGAAGATCTTCGCAGGACCAGCGCAGCCTCTGCGTCGAGTCGCCATCTTGTGTCAGTGTGGCCTGCCAGACCAAGAGACTGAGTTTGGGCTCGATGGTCATGATGCAGCAGCTCCCTTGGCGCTGGCGTTTCCACTGGCCTCTGTCTACGCTAGAGCTCCTCTTCCAGCTGCGTTGGCTGGGCTCGGCAATGCTCAGATCTCGATCGATCTGGTTTGATCTGCGAGCAGAGATCGATGACGATGTCGCTCGAGTTCATGCCTCGCGAGCAGCCAGGGAGACCCAGACGTTGGCGTAGCATTGGCGAATCCGTATCCGCTGCCTTTCCTCTGTCAAAATGCGTTTGATGATGTCGTTGACCCTCGGACCTGATTGCTCTGCGAGTCTCTCGACAGATCCGAGCCCAAGAAGCTCAAGCAAATAGAGTGACCCCGACTCCGAGACGCCCGAGTGACCAAACCGTCTAGAAGAACTAGACCCACGGGAGCGAGAGTCTGAGTGATTGAAGCCGCCAGAGATGCCCACACACGTACACGCCTGCGAGCGTATGGACCTCATATGTTGAGATTTGTGAGCACAAACACGGCTGAACGCCAACAATGGAACGTATGGAAGTCTCGGTTGCGTTGGACTCGAGCACTGGGACCAGCTTTCTGTATTGGATGCCGCCCCCAACCCAACACATCAAGACGTCATCGGGTTGAAAGACAAGTTCCCCACCATCCAACGCAGAGCTTGCGCTTTGTCCATTCGTGACATCCCACGGAGAATCCATCGACGCCAACAACGGAGTTGTTGTGGCACTTGGACGATCTCTGCCGCCTTGGCAAACTCAATGCTCGTCCATCTCTTGGTCCACGCTGAACGTTCGCTTCTCCAGAGTGGTCTTCACGCCATGGCGCTTGACCATTCGAAAGCATTGCGCTCGCTCTCGGTCACATCTTCTTCGTCATCCCAGGCGTTGTCCTCGTCGCCTTGGTCTTTGTGCTGTTCAAGTCCTTGCAGCAAAATTGGGCTTGCGACTTCTTGTCCCGCGGGCGCAGGCGACGGCGGCAGCAACAACAAAGGTTGTCGCATGCATTCCTTTTCTTCAACTTGCGCACTTTCCACCAATCCTGGCTCGCCATCCCAGCGCCCCAAGAGGCATGTTGGCCAAGGACCATGAGACCAGGCGACGCGTGGCCATACCGGTTCCCATACTTGTGTCTGTCACACCATGGAGAGGCGCAGCCGCACAACGAGCAGCCGCAGCGGCAAAACGTGCGTCAGGATCGATACAAGGAGCGCCAGCATCGGTACGTGCAAAGGCTCCGCTGTGAGCTACGCCAGAACATACACTGACAGCACTAGCACAGGCCGCGATGGGACGCACGCAAGTCATCCACGCGGGCGATGTCATCGAGGCGAGGAAGCGCCTGAAAGAAATATCGGACGCCTCGCCTGCCGACGCGCCTTTCCTGGATGCAGACGGCGACGCTGCTTGGGAGCCTGCTGTCTTGTGCGAAGCCACCACGTGGGAAGACTTCCAGCGATGGCTCAACATGAACGAAGGCCGCATCAGGCAATGGGTCTTTGAGCCTCTAGCCGAAGATCCAGACAGAGGCCGGGTCGTCATCTACAGCCTGCCGTCGATTCCTCATGAACGGGCAACACATTCTATCAAGAACTCTATCATCGAGCAAATCCAGACACTTGGAAACGTTGGTCTCATTCGCACTATCGACGAAGGGCAACCAACGTGCACAATCGGAACTGCTGGCCAAGAGCCTGACGCTAGCATGACTCCTGTGGGTCTGACCATCGGTTGCGCAGTGCTGGAGTGTTTGAGCGGCTTCCCGTTCCCAAATCTCGTCATCGAAGTGGCCTACAAGAACCTCTCACTCGACGCCCTTCGTACGAAACTCACGAGGTGGATGAGCGCCCAGACATCAGTTCAGGTGGCCATTGGCGTCAAGATCGCCTCGAACAGCCAGAGTCGAGTCTCCATCTTGTGCCAACGCGGACTCCCGGACCAAGTAGTGGAGTTTGGAGAGGATCACCACCCTGGCGCAGCTCCACTGGCACTGACGTTCCCTCTAGCCTCCATCTACTTTGGTGTTGGTCTGCCCCAGGCGATGGATCGCGTTATTAACCCTCAGATATCGATCGACTTGATTGACTTGCGAACACAGATCGACGAATGGCTGGCCCAAGAGCAAGCAGCCCAACAGATCCGAGCCCAGGAGAGAGCGAGATATCTTGCCGCACAACTTCGAGCCCTGCAAGCAACTAGAGTAGCCAGAAGAAGAGCCCGAGCCCGAGCTGCAGCCCGAGCGGCTAGAGCCCAAGTGATCCAAGCGGCAAGAGATGCCCATGCGTAAGCGCTCTATAGCGTACCTACTCAATAGCTCGAGAGTGTGTAGTCTTAAAGCATTCAAGTATTATCGTAGTTTGACGTCGACGCGGCTGGTCGGCTAGGCCAGAAACGACGGCATGAGTTTCAACGGCCGCCGTATCGTCTGCTCTTATTGATGCTACGCTTGTATTGAAAACTTTACGGCGCGACTACACTCTGTGCGAAGTGGTTGAGCGCCTCGTTGGCGTCGCAACTGATGCCGACACCAAAGGTGTCAAAGGGAATCTCCGGGTGCTGTGCGTTCACGCGAACCAGACTCACGCCTTCCTCTGCAGCGATCCGCTCATCAGGCAGCCGGATCACGCCAGGCGTGTTGAAGCCCACGCCGATCTCTAGCACCACGAGCTTCTTCTTCTGAGTGCGTACCTGCTGCTGAACCGACGTCAGCCATCGCTTGTAGGCCTGCTTCTGCTTGTTGTAGAAGCTGTCGAGGAACCAGGACCCGGCGCGCACTGAGACGAACATATCTGCTCCGCAGTTGGGGCATCGGGGAATGCCCTCCGGAGCCACGGTGGACGTCTCTGGGTCAAAGTGCTGCAGCCCCTTGTCAGCAAACGGCGCGGTCTCCCACACGCTGTCAGGGCTGCATGGCGTCGTGCACTGGATGAAGCCGTAGTCGCCCTGCTTGGTGAAGACCGACTCGAGCGGGAACCCTTCCTGCCCGAACATGCCGTCGGCGTTGGACGTGACCACGAACGTGGACTGGGGCTCTTTGGCTTCGAATCGGTCTCGGATGGACTTGAGAACGGGGTACGTCGGTGCTGTACGGCGACTGGGCCAGCCCATACGAGCAATGCGGAACTGTCTGAAGCAGAAGCCCCACACGAATCCCTCGGGCAGGTCGTCACGGCCGATCATGCTGTACATGGTTCGAATGCCTTGGCTGTACATGCTCGGGTGGTACTTCTTCATGACCTCCTCGGATGTGTAGTCCAGTCCCGCGGCCGCCGAGAGCCCAGCGCCAGCAGCAATCAACAGGAAGTCGGCGTCTTGGATCAGCGAGGCCGCTTGGTCCAGCAGCGGATTGGCCATGGGGGCAGAGAGATCGGCGCCAGCGCATTGGGCTTCAAAGTGGCGTCTGTACAGATCGTAGTCGCTTTGGAGGAACGTGTTGAACACGATCTTCCAGCAACTGGCTTCAGGATGTACTCGGAGCCAATCCAGCACTGCGTCTACGACCAGAGGCACCGCGATCTCGCTGGGGAATGCGAAGAGTCCAGTGGAGATGCACGGGAACGCGATCGAGACATCTGGAGCGCTGCTGCCCAACGTCTCAAGCAGCAGATCGAGACAAGACGTATAGCAGGCCTGCAACTGTGCCTTCTCCTTCTGCGTGGGCAATTGACCGCGTGACAGCTGAGGGCCGACCGTGTGGAGAACATACGACGACGGCAACGCAAACGCAGGCGTGATCTTGGCCTCGCCCACTGGTTCATCGTCGTCCTGGGCCTCCATGATATCGTTGCAGGCAGCACGAAGCCGAGGGCCGGCCTTGGAGTGGATCACGTTGTCAATACACTTGTGCGAGGGCTGGAAACAGCCAAGCAGCGCCGAGTTGGCTGCGTTAACAATGGCCGTGGCGCTCAGCGCCGCGATGTCGCCCTTCCAAAGCACCAGTTGATGCCAGGGCTTCTGGTCTCCTGCTCTGCCCACTGGCGAGAGCGTGTTGATGTCCGTGAAGACCTGGCATTGCTTCTCCATCTCCAGTAGTCGATCCACTTGGACGAACAGCTGCTCCTCCTCTGCAGTCGGCTCGTCCGGCGGCGGTCGCGTGACCAGCAGATGGTGCACGAGCTCTCGCAGCTCTCCGGCCGTGAGTCCATGCATGTGGTGGAGGTGGTAGGACCGCTCCGTGAGCAGGCGGCGACCCAGCGTCTGCAGGAGCTGGCTGTACTGGCTGGCGGATGATGTAGCCATTTGCTTGAGCTTGAAGTGCGTTTATTGGTAAATGACTCTCTGGCCTCAGATGATGAGCGAGTCGGATTACCCAATCGGTAGACTGATCGACTGGCCAATGGGAGCAGCGGACAGCGATGACACATACACTCGCCGACGTCATCAGGGTCGGGGAACCGGACCGGTTCAGTTCTTGCTACAGCCACAGACCGCATGAATAAATACTCTCAATTGGAATGTTTTAACGCTCGGGCCTTGAGCTCTTCCAGGAAGTTCATGGCCTTCGGTGGCTGTGCAGGCAGCGGTGGGGTCGTCTCTGTGGTGATGGTGGCTGTGGGCTTTGTGCTGGCTGGTGCTGGACTCGTCTCCACTGGTTTCTTGCGTCCGGCAGCCATTTTGAGCTCGTCCAGGAAATTCATGGCCTTCTTGGGCGCCGGAGCGTCTTCAGCCACCGCTGAATCCGACGAGGCAGGCTGCTTGTTGCGTCCGCCACCAGCTGCAAGCTTGAGCTCATCCAGGAAGCTTCTTGGTTTGGCCACAGGCTCATTCGGGCCACTCGAGTCGGAGCCCTTGACGCGACTCTGTAACTCGGCCAAAAAGTTCTTCCCTGCAGCCTTCATGGGCGACTTACGGTCTGGACTCGGTGTCGCTTCACCACTGGCTGCAGCCTTCTGCCGCTCCAGCAGCTGGAGAAGTGCCTTGGACTTTGGCTGGACAACCACAGGCTCTGGACGCCCTGAAGTCGCTTCATTGGCTCTGGTCAGCAGAGCGTTCTCAGACTTCCACTTGGTCGCAGCGAGACCCTGCGGACCGGAACGAGAGCTCGACGCTGCCTCTCCGGATGCCGCTGCCGCAGACATTGGTGCCGGTACAGGCTCGTTCGGGTTCTGCCGCTTGGAGTTGCAAAAGTCGTTCTGGAGGAAGCGAAGCACTTCAGCCGACACCTGAAGCGACTTCACGCGGCGAAGGTGATGATCCGGCGGCGGCTGAGCTTCCTGCTGCTTGCCAGAGTCCATGTTCTGTATTCGCTCCGCAATGCTGGTCGCTCGTGGCTGCTGCTCGTTGGCAGTGGATCCTTCTTCAACGCCAGAGCTCTCGCCTGGAGGTGAGCCAGTTGGAGCACTCTCCACGACCATCTCACGCCCTCGACTCGCGATCGCACTGTCCAGCTCCTTGCGTCGCTCTTCAGCCTCTTCTTCCACCGACAGCTTCTTGAACAACGCTCTTGCCTTGGGCTTGGGCTCCACTTCCTCTGGGAAGGGACCCCGGATGCGGCCGGCTCGTATATCTGGCTCCAGCTGTCGAATACGCTCGACCTCGTCCAGATACTGCGCATATGTGGGCGTCAACGCGCTCCATTGCGCTTCGCCGCGTGCAATCTCGCTCACAAGCGCATCTCGCGTCTTGCTCAGGCTCTGGAAGCTCTGCTTGGCGTCGTCGCGCATCTTGATGAGCGTGGCTTTGCCAAACGACTTCTGCAGACTCTCGGACCGCGCGTCCTCTGCGATCGCGAGGTACTCGGCCTTGGCTGTCGGGATCGCTTCGTCGTTTAGCTGCTGCAGTTTCTGCTTCTTTTGCGCCAGTCGCTCTTTCTGGATCTCGAACCTGCCTATACGAGCCTTGATCTCCTCATCACTCGGGTACCGATACACCATGTTCAGCTGCTGCTTCTCGTTCAGCGGGAGAAGCGGCAACTCACGCCGTGCACGTCGAACAGGATCCCATCCGGCCTTTACAGTCTCTCCGTTCTGTTGCTTGACAAGCGCCTCGACATGGTCCACGAACTGCCGCTTCCAGTCACCCTTGCGGCCGTCCTTATCAAAGTCAAAGCTGTCCGGCAGCACGCAGCAGAGAGCGCGCAGTTCGTTGATGTCGTAGGCCACAAAGTTGAGAAAGAACGGAGCGCAGTCGATGGCCAGGAAATTCTCGCGCGTGATGTCGCTCTCGTGGGTCACGAGCCAATGCAGGAACCGGTTCTGCTTGAGGTAGAGCGCCAGGTCGTACGTGTAGAGCACGCCCCCTAGCGATTGCGCTCTCTCGATGATCGCTTCGACGCTCAGTTGCGCGATATCCTGCGGGATGAGGCTGCGCAGGAGCCTCAGACTCGTTGTGTTGGCTTTCAGGTTGTCCTGCTTCCACTTGAGCTCACGCTTGGTGATCTCGAGCGAGAACTCCTTGGACTCCTCCTTGCGCTGTTTCCACACCTCGATGTCCTTGAGCGCGCGGTTCATCTCGGTCTCCTTCTGCTTGAGATCCTGCAGTCTAGAGCCTCGCAGCTTTTGTGCCGTGGCGATGCCCTGCTCGCACAAGGCCACCAGCGGCTCGCCCGAGCATTCGGGGATGCCCTGTACGATCGTGAGCAGCGCACTGCTCACCGCTGCAACCTCTGGCGACAGGAACTTGAACTCTGCACAGTCTTTCGCCAGTTGCTCCGTCAATGTGCTCAGCGTCTCCAGCATCGTGTTCATCTTGGCCAAATCGGTCTTGAGCTGCTCCTGCGTCTCGAGGATCCGCGTCTTGGCCAGTTCGACCTCAGAGGCGATCTTCTCTGTCTCCTCAGCCATGCTCGTCACGGCAGTGCTGTCGCCACCGGCCTTGGCCAGACGCAGCTCGCTAGCGATGCGAGCTTCCAGGAACTCCTTCTTGCGCACCGTGAGATCGGTCTGGCAATTCGAAAGCGTGAGCTTGAGACCCGCAATGGTTTGCGACTGCTGTATCAGCGCTCGCAGCTGTTTGACCAGCAATGTAGCGCTTTCTTCGCATGGGGTCTGCTCCAGCATTTGCGTCTCGTACACAAGTCGGTCGTATCGCTCTTCGGCGTCGTTCTGGCGCTTGTCTGCAGCCACGTACGCGTTGCCCTTGGTGCTCTCGACCTTCCACTGCAGATCGTCGTCTGAGAGCCCCAGCGTGGCCTTGAGCACCGAGATCTGCTCCAGCAACTTGTCCATTTTGGCGTCCCGACGGATGAACGACGCGCGTGGGTGTGGTGGCTGGCCAAACGAATCAGCCGAGCCTGGAGAGGGCGGGATCGGAGACACACTCGGGCGTCGGTGCATGCCAAACTGGTCAAAGACCGGCGACACAATGGGTGACGACGTGCGTCTCGAGACCTGAATGAGCACCGGATTGCTATTGGCGCCTCCGTTCTGGCAGATCGAGCCTCTGGATTTGCGGGTTGGACTGGTTATCAACTCACTCTTGTGCATCGCACTGCCCACGCACGTGCCTCGGCGTCCAGGACTCGGTGGTAGTGCTGGATACGGCTGCGGCTGGCTGAATATGTTGTGGTGCTTGATGCTGCTGGTCCCTGGATGAGAAGAGATCTGCATGGATGTCCGCTTTGAAGGACGAGCACCGTCCGTAGTGGCTTGCGAGCCTCCACCTCGCCCTCGCGCCTTCTGATGCGATGAATTGATTGCAGCGGTGCGCTCCGTGGGCCTTCGAGTGGACACTTTGGTGGTCTCTGGCTGGTGGCGCTTCCGCACTGCAGTCGCTTGGCTCGGCATGACCGTGGACGCCCGACTCGACCCCATCGTCGCAGCGCTGGAGGAACACAGAAGCACCGAGGCCGACACTGCTCGCCTTAACGAGTGGTCCTTCTTGGACGGCGTCAGCTTTCGTCTTGGAGAGACGGCTGCTCGGCTCTCAAGCGTGGATCGGAACGGGAACGAGCGAGCGAACGTGGCGGACGCCGTGCGCCTGTCGAAGGCGTACGGAGCGCTGCCACTGCGCTGCTCTCGGCCATTGCTTGCAGTCGCCATACGCACAGCAGGACCCGAGCCAGACGTGCTGCGACCAGTACTGGAAGCCCCTGATACCAATGGAGCAGCTGGGGGCACCGTGGACTGGGCGCTGAAGCTCATGCGCCGGAGCCCGAACTGGCGGAACACTTGGTCCTTGTGCTCCATCAGGTCCACGCCTTGTGCGTACAGCCGCGAGTAGGCGCGCGAGACCAGCGCCTTGGACGGGGCAGCAGGAGGAGGTGTGGTGGCCGATCCGGCCCTTGGCTTGAGCTGCTTCACCTCTGACATGCGGCTTCCATGGGCATGGGCACTCGGGCTCTCATGGCCATGGCCATGGCTCCAGCCAATATACCCACCTAAACTTAGCTCTCGCGCTCTTTCAGTACTCCTGTCGTCTCAATTCACTCTATCTCAGTACTTCTACTCAGTAGGTTCAGTCAGTAGGGATCGTGCTATTTCAGTACTCTGCTGATAGTCAATGCTTCTATATCAGTGCATGCCCCATCGGGTGGCAGTACATTCGTTCCATAGAGAACCATGCGACTCGTGTGCGTGGAATGTGGGGCGGCCCACGGCCCGGCGCCCGGCCAGCCGCAGGAGCTGCATCCCTCGCAGGTCCAGCCGGCTGAGATCGCTCCCGCAGATGCCACGTGTCCGACCTGTCGCACGGTGCTGGAGCCGCCCACGGCCTTCGACTGCGCGCGGCTTGGGCTGCTGCCGGAACTGCAGATGCTGGTGCGCGACCCGGCGTTCGACGTGAACGCCCTCGAGCCGGCCTCACAGGCCACGATCCTGCACCACGCGGCGCTCAACAGCAAGATGCGCATCATCGAGTAAGCGTTGTGCATTGGCTGCTTGGTGCTGTTGTGATACTCACAAGAGGCGTCTGCTGTGTAGCTATCTGTTGACGGAGCAAACGTGGAAGGACGTGCTGCTGATCGACGCGCTCGGGGGAGAGCTGCAGACCACACCGCTCTTCTGGGCGTCGTACCACAACCACATCTACGCCGTGGAACTACTGCTGGCCCACGGAGCTAACGCGTTCGTGCGGGATCCGTCTGGCTACACGCCGTTCCTGCTGGCCATCCAGCGAGGCTTCCCCATCCTAGCGGCGTATTTGGTCTCTAAAGGCACCGACATCAACGACTGCGTTGCAGGTACAGTGGGCTGGTGACTTGAGCTGCTGTTGGGATATGAGCTGACGGAGCTCCTGCTTGTAGACGGCAGTCAGACGACAGCGCTTATGCTGCTCTGCCATCGGCAGCGGTTCCATCTGGACACGTTCCGCATGGTGCTGAGTCTCCAGGCCACACTGGATGCGCAGGACAAGGACGGCAACACAGGTGATGCAGAGCTTTCGTGCGGTCAAGTGGTTACTCTCGACTCATCATGCGCTATGTAGCTCTACACTACGCTGTCAAACACGATATCGGCATGGCAGTGCGCATGCTGCTGGATCGAGGGGCGTCGCCTGCACTGGTCAACCGTGACGGCTACACGCCACTGGCACTGGCCATGCAGCGGCTCTCGCCCAAGTCCGAAGTGCGGCACCTGCTGAAGGAAGACAGCCAGCTGCAATGGGTCTCGAAAATCTCGACCATTCCGGTACAAAGTCGCTCGCACTTCCAATCTCAAGTCTGTTCGTCTGCTGACTCTGCGTGTCTGTAGAAGAAGACGCTGCAGGACAACGTCTACAAGCTCACGTTCTTAGTGCCGTGGGTCTTCCTTCCTGCCTTCGCCTCCATCGTCATCTCCACAAATGGATTCCTCTGGATCATGCTCAAGCTCACGGCGTTGGTGGCGGCCACGATCCTGAGTCTCCACGTGCTGCGCAAAGGCGCGTACGGAGACAAGCGCAAGGCTGCTGCGCTCATGTTCGGTGTCAATGTGGCCTCGGTCGCGTGGCTCGTGGGCTGCTACCCGACCTTCGCGTGGGAGCACTGCAGTATGATCTTCCACGCAACGATGCTGCTGTCGGTCGCTGGCCTGGCGTTCTGTCTGTACAAAACCGCGACTATGAATCCTGGCGTGATCGTCACTTCCTACGAAGAGAAGCTATTTGTACGACACTCTGCACTCGTCTCTGGTCCAACTGATAGCTCACGCTCTTGCTGCCTGATCGTAGAACATCCGCTCGCTCGTGGAGTCCAAGTCGCCCAGCGCCACCAAGCTCTGCCTCACGTGCCTGCACCGCCGTCCGTTGCGCGCCAAGCACTGCGCCGAGTCGGATGCCTGCATCGCGCGCTTCGACCACTACTGTCCGTTCGTGAACAACGCGATCGGGGCCGAGAACCACGCCGTATTCTGGGGCTTCCTGTTCTTCTGCGTACTCTCTATCAGCTTGGAGCTCGTGGCCTGCTGGCGCTTTGCGGTGGCGCAGTTGGGCACGGTTGTGTGGACGCGTGGCGTGATCGTGTGGCTCTGGAGCATCGCGCACTTCCACCCACTGCTCTTCTGCGTCGTGCTGCTGGATCTGCTGCAGATCGCCTGGATCGGCTACCTGCTGGGCTTCCAGACCTATCTCCTGCTCGCGGCCGTGACCACGAACGAGTTCGTCAAGAACGAGAACCTCACGCGCGCCTACTCGCGCGGGCTCGTGCGCAACTGCATCGACTTCTTCCGCCTGGACGCGCTCTGGCATCGTCACGGAGAGGCCAAGAAGGACCGAGACGCCGTGGACTGGACCCAGATCTACAGTCTGGACGAGTTCCACGACGCCATCGGCAACTTTGACGACCACATCAGCATCGAGACGAGGAAGTCGGTCTAGTGTAGCCATGTTTTCCTTCGTATACGGATTTTCTCCATAAAGAGACACCGATTAGCAATAAACGACTTTGGGATACGGATTGCAAATAAGGCACTATTGAATTGAAGCTATGAACCGGTGGCGATCACTGCATGCAGCGGTCGCGCCGTCGCTGTGGCGCTGCGGCCGCGCCCTGGCGTCATCTGGGGCCTCTGGAGCGCCAGAGCACATCCCAGTGCTGCTGCACGAGACCATCGCGCTCTGGACGGCGGCATCCGCCTCCAAGGACTCGCCGCGCTTCTTCGTGGACGGCACCACGGGCCTCGGCGGCCATTCGCGAGCACTGCTGCTGCAGGACCCAGCGGCGCAGCTGCTTTGCATCGATCGTGACCCAGAGGTGACTGTCTCATCATGTTATTGCTGCTGCTGCTGAATCTGTGTCGCTGACCACGCTGCTGCTGCCACTGTAGATGCTGGCGGGCGCCAAGACCGTGCTGCGGGAGTTCGGCTCGCGCGTGCGCTTCCAGCAGGGCTCGTACGCCGACATCGAGACGCATCTGACGCAGAGCGGCTTTCCGAGCCACGTGGACGGCATCCTCGTGGATCTCGGCGCCAACAGCGTGCACTTTGACGCCGGCGCGCGCGGCTTCAGCTGGCAGCACGACGGCCCGCTGGACATGCGCTTCGACCAGCAGAACGCCGACACGCGCACGGCCGCCGACGTGGTCAACACGTTCTCCGAGGTGCAGCTCACGAAGCTGTTCCAGACGTACGGCGAGGAGCGGCTGGCCAAGGAGTTCGCCAAGGCCATCGTGCGCCACCGGGACGAGCGCGGCCAGCTCTTCCGCACGACGCGCGACCTGCGCGAGTGCCTCGAGGCCATCGCGCGCAAGTGGCAGACGCCGGACAGCAAGAAGCGCAGCAAGAAGGCGAAGGCGACAGGCAAGAGCTCGACCCATCCGGCGACCAAGTGCTTCCAGGCGCTTCGCATTTGCGTCAACGACGAGCTGCAGCATGTGGAACGAGGCGTGGAGAATCTCGTGGATCGCCTGGCGCCTGGCGGCCGACTGTGTACGTGCAGCTCTGGACGGGAGTTGAAGGTTCTGGTGCTCATGCTGGCTGTTTATGTGTAGTGACCATTGCGTTCCACTCGCTGGAAGACCGGCCGATCAAGACGCTCTTCCGTGATCTGGTGCGTACGCTGTCTGATCCGTTTGGAAGGAGGAGAAGCTCATCTGCGCTTGTTGTTAGGACTCAAAGAACCGACAGTACGAAGACGAATACGATGAGGACGATGTCTTGGACTTGGACGACGAAGACGACGTGGCCGAGAGCGAGCGCAAGCGGTTCCGAATGGTCAAGCGCAAGGCCGTGAAGGCCACGGACGAGGAGATCGCGAGTAACCCACGCTCGCGAAGCGCTCGACTGCGGTGTCTGGAGCGCGTGCACTAGCGAGAATAGACCAGGAAACCGTATTGAAAAACGACAGCTTGAGCATGGATTACGAGTCTTCCGACGCTGGAAGCTACGACTACTCGCACTTGGCCACTAACGTCGACATGAACGCTGGCGTGGCCGTGGCTCTGGGTCCATGCAGCGCGTCATAGGCCTCCAGTCGGTCTCTGAACTCTGTCCCCAGCTCTGGGCTGCAGCGCAGGCGGGGCTTGGGCATTGGGACAGACCTTGAGACTAGTCTGCGCTCTGCCAGCGTCAGTCGCTCCATTTGAGTGACAAGGTCCTGGCTTTTCTGGTGATCGGCATTGGCGCGTTCATAGTAGTACAAGACATCGCGGTTAAGGCTGGCGCGCATCCGCTCCTGCTTCTCGGTGGCCGAGCTGACAATCTCGTCCAGCACGTTCATCTTGAACACGAGGTCTTTGTGGCGCATCAGGGCGATTGAGGTCTGTTCCTGGAGCTGGGTCTCCAAGCGCTTCATGGCCACAGTCTTGCCGTCCACGGTGGCCGTGATCACGTCGATCCGCGCCGACAGACTTGATTCCACATGCTTGAGCGCCAGATCGCGGCCGTGCGCAGTCTTGTCCATCTTGTCCGTCACGCTCTGGGCCATGGCGTGGACGCTGTTGAGCCGCTGGTCCATGACGTCGCATGTCTCGGCTGCCTTGGCTTCAAGATGGGCGAGCTTGGACTCGAGCGCGGCGGTCTTGGCCTTGGCATCGGCCAGCTCCTGGCGGCTGCCGTCGTGCGCTCGCTTGAGAAAGCGCAGTTTCTGGTTGAGACGGAGTACGATCTCCTCCAGGGTCTTGATCCTGCTGCTGGCATCGGACGTTGGTGACGCCTCTGGGGCGATGTCTGGAGTCGGCAGCGGCATGGAGCTTGTCGAGGGCGTTGGCTCCGCGGGTGCGGAGACCTTCGTTGGGATGGCAGCAGCGTCGTATGTCTGCACACTGGCCAAGGAAGCGGCAGTGGCGCTGGGCATCGAGGGCATCTTGAGAGCAAGAGCTTGGATTGGCAAGTGACGGCCTTTCGCCTTGAGAAACAGAAAGGCATCCATCCGTACACTATGACGTCCACTAAGTGGACGGACGTCTCAGCTTTGAAGTGTACAAGCGTGGACCACACCATCGAGACTCGAGACGCGGATCTCTTTGAGCCTCTTGCTGATGATCCAGATGAAGGCCGAGTCGTTCTCTATAGTCGCCCATCGGGCATCCACTCAAGAACAGTAGCCAAGCTTGGGAGTTATGTCCTTGAGCGTATCCGAGCGACGCCATTGATCATTCTGTGAAACGAGGCCGACTGACGCATCGCATCGGCAATGCCGGACAGGAACCTGATGGAAGCCTGGGTTTTTGTGCGGCTGACCGTTGGCCAAGCAGTGTGGGACTGTGAGCTCCCAAATGCGGTCATTGAGACGGCCTACAAGCCTCGATCACCTTCGCATCAGGCTCACGAGGCGGATGGACCGAACGTTGACGCAAGATCTTCAGCGTCAAGCCGTCCTCTTGCGTCAACGTGGACACCAGGGCCAAGAAGTCGAGTTTGCGGAGGGAGGCACGTCTGCCAAATGCCGTTTGCTCGCCTCAGGAGCCTGAGCTGATGGAGCCGCCGGTCTCCGTCCCACATCCTTACTCAAGGGTGCTACTGTAACGCTGCTGCATTGGTCGTGGGCTTAATTCAATCGCTCTACTCGTGGCCTGGCTTGGGGACTCTTGGCCGCTTTAGCTGGGTCTGCTGCTGGTACTGCTGGATGCGAGCCCGCGCCTTGGCTTCCAGCATTCGCTGGATCTCCTCGACCTCCTCGTTCTGCTGCGCCAGCGCGGCGTTCAGCTCCTGCTGCTTGCGCGCGCGATAGGCTTCGTCCTGTGCCGCCAACGGCGATGGTGATACCGTGGTCTCCAGCAGCAGCACTTGGTCTCCGTCCAGGACGACTTCCAGCGGCGCCAGCGCCTGCATGGGCTTCTCCTGCTGGCGAGCGCTGCGCCGCGTGCCGGTGGGGCCGCGCAGACACACACCCGTGCGAGGGTCGAAGAAAGCGCCGTGGGCCTTGCACTGCACGAAGCCGTGGCAGAAGAAGTCGCTGTCGTCCAGATCCAGCTCCAGCCGCGCGTGCGGGCACCGGTTCACAAAGGCCCGAGGCGCGTCGGTCTCCTTGCACCAGAACACAAAGCCCGTGGCCAGCGCGCCGCTCTGGAGCGGGAACTTGAGCGCGTCGCCATCCAGCGCCCGCAGCTCTTCACGCGAGCACAGCACGCGGCGTTGCGCGGCCGCGGCCTTGGTCGTGAGCGAGCGCAGCAGGATCGGTCTCATCTCGCCGACTGACGACGGCCATTCATTGGCAGAAATAGAGCCTCAGCTGCTGCTGCCCCGCTCGGCGGCCATGCGGTTGCGGATGCTGTGCAGCATGACGTCGCCCCAGCCCCGGATGCTCTCCTGCAGCGCCAGCTTGACCGCGTCGTCCATGGCGATGGCCGAGCGGTGCAGCGTGGCGTAGCCGGCTCTGCGCATGACCACGACCAGCTCCTGCTGCGGCACGTCGTCCACCGTGACCACGCGGCGGTGCGGCGTGAGCAGGATGGCCATGCTCATGTCGCGCCGCACGTTCACGCTCGGGCGGTACGGGTACAGGTCGTCCTGGTCCACGAAGTCGGCGGCCACGAGCCCGAAGCTGGCGGCGTCGTGGGTCTCGCTCAGCTGCGAGAACATGGCCAGGTTCATCTCCTGGCGCACGCCCAGCGGGCTGCTGGAGACCAGGCGGTGGTTCCACACGCTGTCGCGCAGCGTGTCGTCGTCCTCGCGCACCGTGATCTCGCCCAACTGCTCCGAGACGTTGATCTCCATGTGCAGCAGCGCGTGCAGCAGCGCGTCGAAGACCTGCTGCACGCTGCGCGCACCGTGGAACTGCACCACGTCGAAGGGGAAGCAGCAATAGTCGCCGTTCGCGCGCTCGCCGCGGGAGTCCGTGTGATGGGCCTTGAGCAGATCCAGATGCGCCGAGCGCGCGCGCAGGAACCGGTCGGCGTCCAACAGCTTCTGCGCCTTGAGCCGGCGCAGCGTCTGCTGCCGCTCCAGCGGATCACGGCCCAGCCGGATGAAGCTGGCCAGCGGATTCACGTTGTGCTCGTTCTAGAGAGCAAGGGAAGCCAGACGTTAGTGACGGCTGATGAGCTGTAGAGAGCACGAAGCTGGCTGGACGCACCACCCAGTCCAGCAGCAGCGAGTGGGCGCCCCAGAGCCTGCGCTGCTGAGTGCGCACAGTGCGCCGCAGGTTGGCGTTGCGATCCAGCGGCGGCTGTATGGCGCTGACACTGGCCTGCGCTTGGTCGTCCTCATCGTTCTCCGCCTGGTCTTCTACATACGCGTCGTCGTCGTCGTCCTCTTCCTCGTCTTCGTGGCGGCTGAGCGACGCGTGTTCGCGCCGAAGCCGATTCAGCCGCTTGGTGAGCAGACGCACCTCCTTAGTCAGGTCTTCGATCTCCTCCTGAGACACAGACAAGAGCATCGTCAATCCCCAATCAGCCCAAGGCCACCGGCACTGGGCGACGAGTTCTGCACCTTGCGCGTCGAGTACGTGTCCTTGCGCGGCTTGGCAGGCTTGCGGCCTCTCCGGCACCTGCGCTCCTGGCCATCACGCTCTGCTGCTGCCTCCAGTCCAGGACAACCAACGCCCTGGTCGCTGCTGCTGCTGGAACCGCCGGAGACCTGACGCCTGGATGCCGCCATCGTTTATGGCGGGAACAGTGGTGCAAACGCCCAGAGACCAACACTCTGCTTCAGCCACCATCACTCTGTATCCGTTCAAGCAACAACTGTTACCTGTCGCTTGCTTGAGCTCGTGCCACAACGTCATCGATCTCTGCTCGCAGATCAAACCAGATCGATTGAGATCTGAGCATTGCCGAGCCCAGCTAACGCAGCTGGAAGAGGAGCTCTAGCGTAGACAGAGGCCAGTGGAAATGCCAGCTCCAGGGGAGCTGCTGCATCATGACCATCGAGCCCAAACTCAGTCTCTTGGTCTGGCAGGCCACGCTGACACAAGATGGCGACTCGACGCAGAAGCTGCGCTGGTCCTGCGAAGATCTTGATCCCAATGGCCACCTGCACAGACGTCAGTGAGGGCTGCATCCACTGGGCCAGCTTGGTCCGAAGGCCAAGGAGGCTGTCGTTCTTGTATGCCGCCTCAATGACCAGAGTGGGGAATGGAGCACCATAGCCAGCCTCCAACACTTCTGCTCCATTAACGACCAGAGCCCTTGCGAGTCAGACTGGCATTGGGCTCTTGGCCCGCGTCTCCGATTGTGCACGTGACTTGGCCCATGCGCAAAGTGCGAATGGGTCAATTCTGTTGCCGAGTGTCTGGATTCGCTGGATGATGGAACTCTCGATCGGGTGTGCCGCTCTTTCATGCACGAACGACGTGAAGCTGTAGACAACGACTCGACCGCTCTTTGCTCCGTCAGCAAGAGGCTCAAAGACCCATCGCCTGATGCGGCCTTCGTTCATATCCAGCCATCGCTGGAAGTCTTCCCATGTTGTGGCTTCGCATAGGACGACGGGACCCCAAGACGCGTCTCCGTCTTCATCCAGGAAAGGCGCGTCGTTGTGTGAAGTGTTGGATATTGCTTGCAGGCGCTTCCTCGCCTTGATGACATCGTTCAGGTGGATGACTTCCATCAGTGCAGGTTGTTCTTTTCAAGTTGAAGAAGACTGTGATATCGAATAAATCTGTGTTAATTTATACGAGAGGGTGTTTCATCAATATAATGCAATAACGCATATACTCTAATAATGTATACATATACACATCATAATGGCCGTTGATGACCTTCAGCATTTAATTATTTACTCGAAATGGACAGCGGTCTTGCGTCAGTGACTTGCTCTGCGTCAGGCCCAGCCAAGCGACTGCTGCTGCCAAAGCCACAAGGTGAGCTCCGGCTCCATCTAGCAGAGGACAGTACCGCAACTACAAGCGCATCGCACTCGAGCGACTCGAGTGACAACGGCCAGAGGCCAGCCAAGATGCCCAAGCACAAGAACTCGTACTGGGCGCGCAAGGTACGACGAGACCCACGCTCTTGAGCGACAGAGAGCTTTGACTTGACGGCTGCTGCTGCCAGGACGAGATGGAGCGCTTGAGCCTGCAGATGAGTGAGCTGTCCGCCCAGCTGGAGCTTCTCAAGCAGCAGAAGCCGCTGCAAGCAGAGGCCGTGAGCGACGTGATGCTGCTGGAAGAGGAGGACGATGGCAGTGACGACAGCACGCAAGAGGTGGCGAATGAGAACGCGCGGCTGCGCAAGGCCGTGCAGTCGCAGCAGTGGGCGCTGTGGGGCGCGCACGCCACGTTCTCCGACTGGATGGTACGGACGCTATCGCCCATTCGATAGGGCGTCCTGCTGTTGACGCAGTGGATTGTATGGCAGAACGAGCAGTTTGTGAACCCTCTCAGCAGCTTCGTGCGCTTGGGCTGCGACCCGCAAGACAGACGGAGGACGATGCTGCGCATGAAAGACCGCCGCATCGATGACGGTCTCCGGTTCGTGGCCATGCGCAGCGCCAAGCTCCATCCGCTGGAGCCGCACTACTCTGAGAACCGCGGGATGAACGCAGAGACAGCCTTCTGCAGCATGCGCTTCGAGGTGCGGCAGTTCTACGGCGTGCGCAGCGTCAAGCAGGTCTTCGACGCGGTCGTGGAGTCCATGCTGGCCATGGAGATCACCATCTCCGAGGCACTAGGCGGCGTTATCGTGCGGGAAGACTTTGACACGATGCAGAACGGCATCTGCAACCACCGACTGCTGTCCACCGGCCCCACTGGACTGCGCCAGGAGAAGAACTCGGTCTCGTTTGCGCAGTTCGAGGCGTCGACAGTCCATGAGCGCTGTGAAGAGCCAGGCTTTGGCATCCTGGTCTCGGACTTTGTGGACGTGGATGATCTGTATCCGTATCGGCCGCAGGAGAACTTCCGTCGGGATGTGACGGGCGTGACGCTGCTCACGCCGCATCGCAAGCTGATCAAGCGCACACAGGCAGATGGATGCAGGACCGAGGCCATGGAGCTAGTGGTCACGATGCACCGCTCGATGTTTGTGAAGGTGCACCGGCCTCAGTTCGAAGTGGACGACGCACAACTGCGCTCTATGCACGCGTACTCCATGAGCTGGGGAGAAGTCATCGCCAAGAGCGCGTACGATCACTTGGAAGCGATGGGAGTCCAGTGCAGATGACGGATCGCACCTCCACAATCCGTGCGTTTGGTTGAGAAGGAGCGACGAGCTGCAGAATGGCTCGGTCTATCTGAACCCCGAGCGAAGCAAACGGCTGAGAGCCTTTCAAAAGTCACGGCTGCTTGATATGAGTCATTGACAGACAGAACGAAGCTCAGTGTCAGGACTGCTCTCGTTTTAGCTGTATGGCTCAACGTAGATGTATTGCCAAGTTCAACACGAGTGGAGCCATCTCCGTAGCAATAATAAAGCCAATATATATTCATACAGTTCCTGGTATCATCTGCAGTTGACGCCCTTGGCCGTCAATTGATCCAGTGTGCTCGTGATGATGACCTCCCCCCAGCGCAGAGAGTACTCATGCACCGATCGCATCAGCAGATCGTCCACTTGGAATTGCGGATTGTGCACCTTAGCGAAGACTACGCGACTCATCGTGACCACGAGCTCGGTCTGAGGATCGCTGCCATCCGGCGTCTTCTTGTTGACTGGTCTTCTGTGCGGCGTGAGCAGCGTCACGCCCGTCACGTCTCGGCGGATGTTCTCGAGCAGCCGATACGGATGCAGATCGTCCGCATCCACGAAGTCCGATATCACGATGCCGTAGCCAGGATCTTGGCAGCCCGTGTGGACCTTGGAAGTCTCAAACTGAGCGAATGAGGCCGAGTTCTTTTCCAGACGCATGCCGCGCGGCTCTATAGCCAGAAGCCTGTGGTTGC
Organism: Elongisporangium undulatum; assembly: GCA_023334555.1. Taxonomy (NCBI): domain Eukaryota; phylum Oomycota; class Peronosporomycetes; order Pythiales; family Pythiaceae; genus Elongisporangium; species Elongisporangium undulatum. The sequence continues at coordinate 29,362 of JAADVF010000061.1, read as the reverse complement.
ACACGCCGCTCTCGATCGTGTCGAAGTCTTCCCGCACAGTCACGCCGCCCAGCGACTCGGAGATGCTGATCTCCAAGGTCAGCATGGACTCTGTAAGCGCGTCGAAGACCTGCTTCAGGCTCTGGGCGCCGTAGAACTGGTAGATCTCGAACCGCGTGCAGCAGAAGTCGCCATCGCTGTTCACGGTGCGGTTCTCCGAGTGGTGCGGCTTCAAGGGATCGAGCTGGGCGATGCGCGCCGAGAGAAACTGGTAGCCGTCCTCAATGCGGCGTGGCTTCATGTCCAACATCATCTTCCGTCGCTGCTCCGGATCAGAGCCCAAGTGGATGAAACCAGTAAGCGGGTTGACAAACTGCGCGGTCTACGCACGAAAGAGCCGGCGTCAGTGCTCTCTCTGTTGGTGTCTGGAAGCAGCTGAAGCAAACGCACCATCCAGTCCGAAAGCGTGGCGTGAGCACCCCAAAGTGCCCACCGCTGCGCCTGCACAGTCATACACAGCAGCGAGTTCTCCTGTGCAATGACGCGCGTGTTATCTTGGGCCTTGAGCTCGGCTTCCTCCTCCTCAGGCGGCTGCTGTTTCTTGAGCAGGTTGAGCTGCTCGGACATCTCGTTGATCTGGCTGGTCAGGTGCTCCATCTCGTCCTATTACCAGCAGAGTCACACGCTTTAATCAGCCAGTGTTCTCTCCCTCTCCACGGAGCTTCTCTATCACCTTGCGTGCCCAGTACGAATTCTTCTTGCGCGGCGCAGCGTCTTTGGCCATCTTGATCGGGCGTCGGCCATACTCCACGTCGCTCGAGTCGCTGGAGTGGGACGCGTTGGTTGTGGCTGCCGCGTCGTCATGCTCACTTCTATGTTGTTGCCCGCCCTTGGCAGCAATGGGTCTCTTGAGTGGGCGGGTCGCCATGAAGGTCTCACGTCTTGTCCTGCCTGGGGCAACGAAACTGAACAGTGACGACCCACGCTGTACCGTGAAACTTCTTGACAAGTACGACTGAAACGGTGTTGAAGCGCACCAGCCACAGACGACACGTGATTACGCGTGCTGCAATCAAGCTGCCTTGCGATCCGGAGGCTTTTGGGTGATCGGGACCGTCTTCTTGCCGTCCGGCTGCCACCTTCACGCACATGCTTCCACGACTGTGTTGCCTAGCTCTGGTTCAGGACGTCCAGTTGGAACGCGATCTCCTTGGGCGTGTGCGGGAACACAAACTTGAGCACGGTCACGCTCAGAATGAGCTCCTGGATGGTCGCGAACGTCACGCCGCGCTGCTCGTCCTGCACGGCGATGCACCAGCCACCGCCACTGTCATTGGGCTCACATGTCACAGGCACGAACTGCACGCATCCGTCGTCGTGCACATACGCGATCACAAAGCAGCGCAGACGCGTCTCGCTGAATCGCAGAAGGAACGTACCCGGTGGTGCGTGTTGCAGCATCTGCACACAGGCGCCCTTGGACAGAAAGCCGTGCAGCAGCCGTGGCTGAGTGAACGCCCAGAGACGAGAGAAGCTGATGCACTCAGTCAGCGGCTGGAACCAGCGCCAGAAGGCTGCAAACATGGCCAGATCCACGTGGCCGTTCATGCTTCCTTGCGCTGGTGCTCGACCGGTTGCGCCCCACACGAGCGTGCTCTTGCGGAAGAAATCGATGCTTCGCAGAGACAGCGGCCGGAGGACGGCGTCCTGCTTGAGCTTCGTGGCGAAGTACCGGCTGACCTGCGGCGCGATCCAATCCAGCGACATGGACTGGATGCCCATCAGTCGGGTCATCACGGTCGGAGTCGCGAACGCGCTCTCTGGCAGATCTGAAGCGTTGGCTACGATAGCATGAGCCCATACGAGCGCCCCTTCTGGGTCTGATACCACGAGCTTCACGTGATCGGCCAGCTTGAGGATGCAGAGCTGCTTCCGGGACGAAGGAGAAGCCGTCAGAGACAGTGTGTTGACGCCTTGGAGCAGATCAGACTCGCTATGGGACGTCTGCAGTGCGCTGTGATGGACAATGCCACCACTGGACGAGCTTTGCCACCGGTCGCTCTGTGTTGAGACGAGCATCCTCCTGGTCTCTGGGATGCCATCGTGCTCATGCTGGTGGTGGTGATGATGGGGATGCAGATGATGATGATGATGATCAGACGACGTCTCACTCTTCGCGTCAGAGGCCGCATCGCTTCCATTATCCACGCACAGGCCAGCGTTTACGGACGGGATGATGTAGTTGAGGAACTCGTGCTGGTCCAGCTCCAGGTCCTTCTTCTCCAGGAACTGCGCCACAGCACAGATCGTGCGTGGATGGCCCCGCAACAGGCGGATGATCGGGTGGTCCCCAAACGCTGTCAGGTCCGAGCTACCGGAGCCCATCTCGTGGAGTTTGAGCTTGCGCGGCGCACGCAGCGTGAACAGCAGCGCGGCTTCACTAGGCGGCAGGCGGTCCACGGCCACGATCTTCTCGCCCACGCCGTCCATGGCCCCGACCTTGCCATCGCCCGTGAGCACGACAGCTAGCGAGCTCACACGTCGCAAAAGCAGCGCCAGCAGTGCTCGGAATCTAGAGTCACGGCGGGTTTGGCGGTTGCAGCCGTCCAGCACCAGCAGATACGCCTCCCCGGGGTTGCACTTGTGCCGCAGCTGCGTCGCTAACTCATCGCTGTCCTGGACCCCGTTCAACCCAAGCGCCTTGGCGAATCTAGGCACCAGAAGCTCGTGATTCCCATGCAGCGAATGCGCTTCGTCACCGCAGGAAGAGCCGCCCTGACTGTCGGTTTCGAGCCGCAGGAAGTAGATGTGCTGGAACAAATGCCGTTCGGTGGCGTACTGCGCGCACTGCAACGCGATCTCCGTCTTGCCGATGCCGCGCTCGCCCGTAATGCTCACGAAGCGCGCGCCCTCGACCAGAGACTTGTAGACGTGGTGTACCTCGCGCGACCGGCCGACGAAGAACTCGGCCACGGCGTCGCACTCGTTCACTGGCAGAGGTGGCGAGTGGTCCACGAAGTCGCCCTCCGGCACATCTCTAAACAACGCTTCGCTGTGATCGCCATGGCCCAGCAGCTTGAACGTGGCGTCGCGCTGGGTCCTGGACCCACTGGCCAAGGCGCTGCTGAGGCTGTCGCTCGCGGTGACGCAGATGTCGGCCTGGACCTGCCCGATCTCGAAGGCTCTGGCCACCGAATGGCCCGCGAACAGCGCGGTGTAAAAGGCCTTGGCGAACTCCATGGCCTTCTTGTCCAGCACCTTGTCCTCCTTGGCCACCACGACCACGTGTGGCACGCCGGCGCGCACGAACGCGTCCGCCACGCTCTCCGAGTGGCAGGCGCTGAGGAACACGAGCTGCAGCGGCACGCGCGGAGGCTCATGCACAGAGATCCACCCGCCTGGCTCACCGGCTAGCTCTTGCAGCTGCACGTTGCTGCGCTCTCCCTCGCTGTCGCTGCTGTTGCCCGCGCCGCCGGCGAGCAGCAGATCCGAGAGCTCCTGCTGAGACACGAGCTGGGCCTCGCCCTTGGCGGACTCGAACAACACCTTGCCCGGCACGCCGTGGCCGGAGAAGTGCAGCGCGCGGCAGCCGTAGGACAGCACCTTGCGGAACGTGTGCAGATCCGCCACCTGCGAGTGCCACACGAGCTTCTTCTGGCTCTCGCGCACGCACTGGAGCAGCAGCTTGCGCTCGTACTTGACGTCGATGATCTCCACGGGCTCCAGGCCGCCGCCCAGCGCAGCAGGAGGCAGATCAACGCCTGAGAAGGAGCTGAGGCTGCCGCTCTGCCACTCGGCCCCGTGACGGCGGCGCACCACCAGCGGCGACGAGTGCAGGTGCGCGAACATGGCCATGCGCGCTGGCTGAGAATGGTGATCAAGCCACTCCAGGGCAATAAAAGAAGATCGACTGGGGAGTAAAAGAAGATGGTACCCTGTACCCTGTTTATGGGTACAGCTCCATCGACTGGATACTCTGGGCGCGTGCATGGCTCGGCGGATTGCGTACCTGCTGAGGCTCAGACTGCTATTAACCTGCAACGCGTGACGTTGAACGACAGCCTGTTCTCCATGCAGGCGATCGCTTGTCAAGCCCAGCTGCCTGCGACCACGCGACCGCCTACAGACGCGACGTTCGTGCGCTCCATGGCGGCTACAAGCGACTCGGTGTTCACCAAGACGCAGGCGAGCTGGACCAGCCACAACCCATTGCGCGTCATGCAGTTCGCTGCTAAAGCCTCCATGGACCATCTACTGCAGAGTGCGACCAAGCTCGCTGACGAACCCATGGAGGCAACGGAGGCCAATGCTGCTTCTGGTCCAGAGCACGAGCGCCTTTGCCTTGAAGTGGCTCTGGCAATGCAGATGAAGGTGCTGCACAGCGTTCTAATCACCAGTCTGTACCTGTTGCCCAGTTGGCAGCAGCAGCTCATCGATCCCAAATCACGTTCCAGAGCCTTTTACAGACGCCAAGTGGGTCTCAACATGCTCAAGCGACTGCGTGGGGCTCCAGAGCTGGGCCACTGGAGCGACCTGGATGCGTCTGCGGCATTCATTGCGTCCTACTTTAGCGACACGTTCGCTCTCAGCCGCAAGGAATTCGTCATGGCCTTTGGCACTTCGCTGCAGAAGTTCATCGAACTGACACTCAGCTCCAGAGTCATGGCCTCAGGTCTCAAGAAGCAGCTCAAGGCCATGCCAGCTGCAGTGCTACGCAAACTCCCAGAGTCTGTGATGGATACAGCTTTGCCATGGACTCCACTCATGCAGGAGACCATGGTGGCCGCACTCGATATCCTATCAGCGCTGACACTCAAGACCTGTGCCAACGCTCACGAGCCTATTAGTGTCGACGCTTTCAGAGAGAAAGCGCTGTATGTGGGTCGTCAAATGCTGACGCCCTTCACGTTGGCGCAACACTCGGCTATCTACAGCAGTGGGAAGACCAGCGTCCCGTTTGCTGATTATCAAGTCCAGCTGAAAGCTCAGGAGGATCTTTTGATCAAGACTGCAGGCGAATCGAACGAAGCGCTGCTGGAAGAAAGCGTGACGGCTTTGGCCGATGCGTTCTTCCCGTTGGTCTCAGACCCTCAGATCCTGCCAGCAGTCACACAAAAGGCAGAGTTTGAGCTACTGGTACGATCACGACTGCCACTGACCATCGACCTCACCCTGCAGCTGCTGCGCATCGGACTCAAGACTGTTGGCTCTGAGGGCAAGCTCTTCAAGCCCACGATCTTCAGCAGAACACGCGACTGGCGCAAGATCTACGTGAGTCTCTCCGGCAAGGTCAGCGCCCGCACAGTGCTGGAACAGACTTCGTGGTACCTCAGTACCGCACTCACGCTCGGAGCGATCTTTGGCCAAATCGCAGTGACGTTTGCTGCACCTGCGGACGCAGCGACCGCCGCCCCTTGGATTGCAGGCGTCGTACTGGCCTCCCAGATCTTCAAAGTCCCAAGGCTGCTGATGCTCGTGGCCAAAGGCGTCGTGAGATGGTTCAGGAAGCAGAAGCCATCGCCGTATTCGTTCAAATGGGATCCATCAGAGCCGCTCAGGACCTACGAAGGCGACATCCGGTACTATCTCAGCCATTGGACCAAGGATAACGAGGTCCCAAGGGCCTGGATCGGTGGCAATACGGGCGTGACCTTCTTCTCACTGATTGCGCCCTTTGCTACAGTCCCGAGTCTGTTGGAGATGGAGCCTGAGGGGCTGGCGTATCTAGATGCGCTGATGTATCCCCCAAAGGCACGCGCCAAGATCATCAAGAAGCTCACAGCCATGAACAGGCTCGTGAACAACGTAAGCAGCGGAGTCCACTCGGACCAACAGCGCGTCGTTAGCAAAAGGATCCGAGCCGGCGATCTCGTGGAGACTGCGACGGAGATCTACGACACGTACTCGGAGCTCAGCGATGCGCACGAGACGATCTCGACGGCCGTGAGCGGCGGATCCGTGCTCTGGGACCAGGATTCCTCAGCGGTTGAAGTGGGCAAGTACTTGGCAGAGGCCGCCCAGGACGTGGACGATGCTGGTGACATCCTGCCGCTGCTTCAAGGAGCACTCGAGCGACTGCCGGACAGTGAGCTCACGGATCTGCTCGAGTCTGCCGCGCACTGCAGCGACTTCAGTGCGGCGCTTGAAACGCTGTATCATGGACTGGCGGAGGAGCTGGCCGAGTCGTTTTACGAGTGCGCAGAGTACGCGGTGGATCTGGCAAGCTGGATCGCTGACGTTGCCGTGCAAGCGTGGGTCTGAATGAGTACCGACCTAATCGAAGCAGATTATTAACATGCCCAGCCATGAAGCCCAAGTGTTGAATACGAACAGGACACAATAGTCCATCCCCCGACTGGATATTTCTTGTGGATTTTCAGGCAGATGATCGAGCCAGCTGTGACAATGGTGCTCTGTGGGTGCAGTACAATGACGCAAGTGCATCCACTTGCACAGTCTGGCCATACACATTGACAGCTTTGAATCGCCACAGACCATCCACTGCAACCTTGTTGCCACCAAGACCTTAAATCCACTGAATACCAGGATTGTTGGCCAATCGTTCACCCAAAAATGCATACTGACGACCAACAATACTGAATCTCGCACAGCTGTCAATCTTCATTGGCACTTCGGCTCCTCGAACTATCATGACGTCGTCAGGAACTCATCATCTTCAACCAAATGAAAATTCACAACAGGTGGCACTCGCTCTTCTGCCACCAGCGTCTTGGCTCATCGTCTCTGCTGCTTACGGTTTAGCTGCAGAGGTCGATTTGCTCCATACACAATCGGTCTCTCTGTATACCGTTCTTTCACTACACGATAGTGCGAGTTCAGCAGACGCGGTTCCTGACTCACTACACGCACATGCTGATTCTTATCTGGCGATGACTGGCCCTGTCGATTGCAGCCATCATCGCCAGTTTCCATTTCCTCTGCGCTCTCCCCAGCTGATGCTGCGGAGTCTTCTTCAACTGTTCCCATGACTTCCATTCGTTGTACACAAATGTTGATCACATTCCGGGTCTTCTGTACCACGCGTTGGGCTTCACGCATCCACCAAATGGCCCACGGGTACTCCGGGTTCACATCATCCGCAACCGTTGCGTTCACTGCCATGAGTGCTAGGATTCCTCCTATCACAGCTGCTTGCTTCGCTTGTTTCCGTTTCGCTGCTCCTGACTTCAGAACAGTTGTTGTTGAATAGCGCCATCGATGAACGGCTCTGTATCGCTGATTGCATCGACATCATTGATGAACTCCCACAGATAATTGCTCAAGGCGAATGGCTCAGACAAGCGATCAAGTTCTTGTGGGCTTCGATCAACAGCTTCAACGGCTTGACGACTCGCAGACCATCATTCAACTCGCTCCACACATCGCAGCAATGCATAAAATAAACTGTCAATCGCCTCGGTTTTTTACCAAAGCACGCAAAACTTCCGAAACGCAGCCACAAAGACTTGAACGCCGCACCACGTTGCATTGGCCGATGTGGCGACCCTTGACTTGCGCTGGCCACCTCCGAGATTGCAGCTGACTACGGAGCAATGGCGTTAAAAGCATCGCCCTTTCCCTCCTCCACGATGACACACATGCGAAGCCACCGCAAAGGCGGCAGCCGCACACATATACATTCATGCAGGCGTCTCTTGCCACCGAGGCGGACGATGTGTGCGTATGCAGACATGAACCACGAAGCCGCTCACGCCGCCCGCTGCAGAGCAAGAGCCACACGACACACAACATGCAGGCGTCTCCTGTCACGGAGGCCGACGACGTGCGCGTATGTAACACGCAACACGAAGCCGCGCACGCCGCCAGACTCTGCGGCAGGACATGCGCAAACGCAAGCACGCGCACATACCTCGAGGTGCGCGCAGAGTCGGCTGCGCTGCTGTTCACGCTGCTTGCCGCTTGGGTGTCCTTTTTGAAAATGGGTGCGAAAGACTGTGCATAAGATTCGTTTATGGTTTGGATATGGTATATACGTGTTTTTGCAATAGGTAATGGAGCTCCGCCCATAAATACACTTCAAGCAATTGATCATGGTTTGTTTACCAGCTTGGGATGCTTGGGAGCTCCTGTTCCAGGGCAAGACGGAGCTCTTGCTTGATGCACTGCTGCGCTACGAATAGGCTGGAAAGCCCGGACGCGTGCTTGAGTTTGGCTGTTTAGCGCAGCGGAAGGCACCATGGGATCAGACGTCATCATCTGAGTCGACATAATCACGCGCGTGGATGACGCCGGGTGATTACGGTAGCGCATTCCCAATCTCTCTCGATGGAGCAGCAGCCGCCCTCAGGGCTCTCGCCGCCCAGCGCCGACCGTGATGCAGTGCCAGTCAGCCAAGCGCCGCGCCGCACAAAGCGCAACAAGACGCGGCGCCAGCACTTCTACCTCACGCGCAAGGTCTGTTTGGTTCTGTGGCTCAGCTCCTGCCTGGTGCAGCTCATTCCCAATGTGATCTGGTGCAGGGCGAGATGGAGAAGCTGGCGACAGAGGCCGAGACGCTGTCGGTCCAGCTGGCCAGCCTCAAGACCATAGGCTCTGGCGATCTCCAGCTCTTCGACAAGGTGAACCAGAACGCGGCCTTGAGAGAGCTCCTGCGCAGACAGCAGCTCTCGCTCTGGATCGCCAACGCCAAGCTCACGAGCCAACTGGTGCGTTCTGGTCGATTACACCAAGGCAGTCAGTCTATCCTGTCTAATCCAGGAGCTGTGTTGACAACAGAGAGTGCCGCATCTGAACCCGCTGGCGACCTACATCCACTTGACCTGCGACCCGCAGCAGCGCCGAGCCACTTTGGATGCGCTGCATGACCAGAAGATCGAGGAAGGCCAGCGCTACGTGATGGCGCGCAGCCAGGGCCTGGACCTGCTGGCGCCCTACCGCACAGAAGATCTGTACTTAAACCCGGAGGGCGATTACTGCTGCGACCGGTACGACATCAACCAGTTCTACGGCGTCACGAGTCTGCAGCAGGTCTACGAGGCGCTGCTGCTGTGTCTGTACAACATCGAGATCAGCATCACAGAGAAGCTGGGCCACATCACGCTGCGCGAGGACTACGGTAGCGTGGAGAACCGCGTCTCACACCAGCGCTTCGTCTCGTGCGACGACAACGGCGTGATGCACGAGATGAACGGCGTGTCGTTCCGCCAGCTCGTGGACCACGGCGTGGACGACAGCTACGCGGTGCTGTCCAGCGACTTCATCGACGTGGACGAGCTGTATCCGTACCGACCGCATCTTAACGTGCGCAAGGATGTCGTGGCGTGCACGGTGCTCACGGCGCACCGCCAGAAGAGGAAGGCCAAGGCTGAGGTCGCTGGACCACCAGATTCCCCGGCCTTTAAATGGGCCTTTCAAGAGGACGATGAAGAAGAGGAAGAGGAGGACAACGACACGGAGCTGGTCGTGGTCTCCAGACGCGCGATCTTCGTCAAGCTGCACCGCACAGAGCTCAAGCTCAGCGACGCGGTGCTGCAGAACGTGCGCGAGAGCGTCACGCGCTGGAGTGACGTGGCGGTGAAGAGCATTCGCGACATTCTCAACAGCCGAGCCATCTAACTAGTGCAAATCCCGTCCCATATGGCCCACGGTGCTTACGTATCGCCCGGCGACGAGTGGGTCTGCGCGTAATCACTCTGCGTGATGACCCACCCACTCATCACTCCACTGGCGAGAGCGTGCGCAACCAGAGAGGACAACTGAAGATCATAACCTTCCATGCACTCAGGATGAGCGACAGCCTTTCGGACCTCTCGCCCTGCAGCCCGACGCTGGAGCCGCCCGATGAGTCCAAGCCCAGTGAGCAGCACCGCAAGGGCGGCAAGGACGGCAGCCGGCCCCGCAAGCGCAAGCACTCGTACCTCACGCAGAAGGTTGGTTTGTCCGAGCAGTCGTATGCGACATTATGGCTGGCTGTTTGCTCACGGACGGACGACTCTTGCTCCGCAGGAGGAGATGGAGCGGCTGACCATGGACGCCAGGGCGCTGTCTGTGCAGCTCTCGTACTTGCAAGGGCAGATCAAGGAGCGGCTGACGCCTCAACAGCAGAACGAAGCTATGAAGGAGGTGCTGCTGACCCAACAGCTCTCCATCTGGCGAGCGCACTCGCTGCTCTCGAACCGACTGGTGCGTAGCATACTGTCACCTGTTGTAAGTAGGCTGGAGCATTCACCTTGAGACGCTTCTCTCTCCTTGTAGAAAGCGCAGCACATCAACCCGCTGGCGACCTTCATCCACTTGTCCAGCGATCTGTTCGCACGGCGGGAGACGCTGCTGGGCCTGCACCAGCAGAAAGTGACGGTCGGACGGCAGTTCGTCATGGAGCGCAGCCTGGGCCTCGACCTGCTGGCGCCCTACCGAGCGGACGACATGTACCTGAGCCCCCAGGGCGACTACTGCTGCAACCGGTTTGAGATCATCCAGTTCTGCGGCGTCCAGGGGATCCAGGAGGTCTACGACGCGCTGCTGTTCTACTGCAGTAACATCGAGATCAGCGTGACAGAGAAGCTGGGCCATATCACACTGCGCGAGGACTATGACAGCGTGGAGAACCGCATCTCGCACCAGCGGCTGGTCTCGTGCGACGACAACGGCGTGATGCACGAGATGAACGGCGTGACGTTCATGCAGTTCGTGGACCAGGACGACGGCGGCGATAGCTACGGGGTGTTCGCCAACGACTTTGTGGACGTGGACGATCTGCATCCATACCACCCGGCGCTCAACATGCGCAAGGACGTCGTGGGCTCGGTGCTGCTCACGGCGCACCGCCGGAAGAAGCCCAAGCAAAAGCAGGCCCGGACGAGTTGCCTGCTAGGCCCGAACGAAGACGACGAAGAGCTGGTCGTGGTCATGCGGCGGTCCGTGTTCATGAAGCTGCACCACACGGAGCTGGAGCTGAGCGAGTCGATGCTGCAGGGCGTGCGCCAGAGTGTCACACGCTGGAACGACGTGATCACCAAGAGCATGCAGGATCGCCTGGCCTCGAACCACACGAATCGTCCGGTTTGAAAGGCCAAACGCTACGCGCCGCGACGCCGCCGACTCCGATTGGCTCACGTGGCCTTCGCTCCGTCTCTGTTTGCGTGCGTAGCTCGTGGCGGCATTGCTCGTCAATGCATGACGAAGGCGTGCGGCAGATCGCGCTGGCTGGATTAATCGCACTGCGTCTGCTCAACGTTTCTCGTGCCACCCAACAACAGGATGTGGATCCCAGTTACTCACTCAGCCTGCGACAAGCGCCGCGATCTCGTTTGCGTTTCAGCCAGCGCGTGAGACGAGCAGCACCAGGCTTTAACGTGCGGGGTCTCTGGAGCCGGTCGGTCGGTCGGTCCGCTGAGCAGGTCCGGTTTGGTGGAATGTAATTTACCTGGTAGTTTTTATAGAAAGCCGTTGGAGTGTCTCGTTATGTTGGCTTCTGATTGGCTTAAAATGAGTAAAACCTCTGAGATATGATATCAATGATCCTTTTTGGAGCCCTGTGATTGGCCAATCTGGGTTTCCGATGTAACTTACCACCCACGTCCGGACTCCAGTGCGCGAGGCAGTCAGTCGTTCAGATCCCAATCGGCCGGTTGATGCAGCAGACCCGATGGAGAGCGCGGACGTGTGCGGCGGAACGAGCGCGGACGACGACCTAGGGGAGCGGCCCAAGAAGCGGACCAAGCGCTCGTCCTCCAGCTCCAGCTCCTCCATGGTGCGCAGAGACCGCCACAAGCACTCGTACCTCACCCAGAAGGTTCGTTCACGCTGCCTTCCTTCTTGCATGTTCTACTGCTCTTGGACTCACATGGAAGCTGCTGCTGCTGCTACCTGCAGGAGGAGATCAGCCACCTGACGGTGGACGCCGAGATGCTCTCAGCACAACTGGCGCAGCTCAAGACCAAGGCGGTCTCTGAGTTGCTGACGCTGAACGCAGCGCTGAAGGACATGCTGCAGAACCAGAAACGCTCGTTCTGGGGCGCCTACGCCATGCTGTCCAACCAGCTGCGCGGTGTCGATCTCAACCCGCTGAGCACGTACATCCGGCTGACCGTGGACCCGATCCAGCGCCGCGAGACGCTCATGGCGCTGTACGGTCAGAAGATTTCGGAGGCCCGGCGGTTCGCCATCGAGCAGGCCCAGGGGCTGGACCTGCTGTCGCCTCTGCGCCGCGAGTCCGTGTACATGACCCCGCAGGGCGACTTCTGCTGCGACCGGTTCGACATCACGCAGTTCACGGGCGTCAAGAGCCTGGAGCAGGCGTACGAGGCCGCGCTGTTCTTCATGGCCAACATTGAGATCAGCATCACGGAGATGCTGGGCCACATCACGCTGCGCGAGGACTACGACCGCGTGGCCGGCCGCATCTCGCACCACCGACTGCTCTCGCGCGCGGACAACGGCGTGATGCACGAGATGAATGCCGTGGCGTTCACGCAGTTTGTGGACCAGGGCCGGGACAACAGCTACGGCGTCATCATGCGCGAGTTCGTGGACGAGGACGACCTGTACCCGTACCAGCCGCAGGTCAACATGCGCAAGGACGTCGTGGCCGCCATCCTGCTCACGACGCACCGCCGCAAGAAGGCCAAGAAGCCCAAGCCAGCGGCCGTGGCCAAATCGGCTGCTGCCGACCTGATCGACGAGATCTACTCGTCACTGGAGGACGAACGATCGCAGGACGAGGAAGAGGAGGAAGAAGAGGAGGAGTTAGTGGTGGTCATGCGCCGCGGGATCTACGTGAAGCTGCACCACACAGACCTGGATCTGAGCGACTCGGTGCTGCGCAATGTGCGCGAGGGCGTCGCGCGCTGGAACGACGTCATGGCCACCAGCATGCGCGATCGCCTGGCGACCAACGGCGGCCAGGACTACTCGCCGTTCGACCTCAACGCTGTTATTAAATAGCCTCTTCATTTGGGCCCAAAGCTTGGCACACTAGAATATACTAGAAGATGTACTAGTAACCTGTCATTGATGGTCTCTAGATCCGGTAGAGACGATGTTCAACGCCACACAGCAGTCTGGAGGATCCTGAGCGTAAACATTGCCCAGCGCAAACTAGAAGAGCGCGTCTCCACCTCCAACGGTGTCGCAGGCGCACGAACCAACACGCAACAGCAACTTCAACAGACTGAGAAAACGATTCCTGTTTACAGTGTAAAGAGCTGCCAACGCGTCTGCGAAGCTCTCTCCGCCTCAACCGCTCGAGAGGTCTGCCAAATCCAGGCTGCTGCTAAGGAATCTCCGTTCCTACTGCCAGTGAGCCGGTGCTGTTGCCGTAGGCTAATCGAGTGGATGGTGTAGACTGATCTTGTCGCATTCCAAGCCCAACGCCATCCTGAAGAAGGCGAAGCCTTGAAGTCCTGTATGATGAGCTGCCAATCGACTAACTTCATGGTTCAGAAGCGGATCCTGAGCTATGGAACCGCACAGAGAGCTGGCGTGAGCAGCCGCTGGCCTGAGTTTCCAGCTTCGAAGAACAGATCTAGAAGAAATATCGCCTCTGTTGTTTACTCTCACGCTCTGACTGGATGCAGCGCGTCTTTCGAGGCCAGCTGGTCTCGAATGCTCTTAATCGCGACGTCGTTCCAGCGGGTGATGCTCTCACGCACGTCCTGCAGCACCGAGTCGCTCAGCTGGATCTCCGAGCGATGCAGCTTGACGAACAAGCCCCTCCGCATGACCACGACCAGCTCGTCCTCTTCCTGCTCCTGCTCTTCCCCCTGGAAGATATCATCAAACAGATCGACCAACGGCGCCTTCTTCGGGTGCTGCCGTTTCTTCCTGCGATGCGCCGTGAGCACGACCGTGGCCACGATGTCCTTGCGGATGTTCACCTCTGGGCGGTACGGGTACAGGTCGTCCACGTCCACAAAGTCCGTGGAGATGACGCCAACGCCGTCGTCCTGGTCCAGGCCCTGGTCCGTGAGCTGCATGAACGTGACCGAGTTCATCTCGTGCATCACGCCGTTGTCGTCGCACGAGACTAGTCGCTGGTGCGAGATCCGGTTGGCCACGCTGTCGTAGTCCTCTCGCAGCGTGACGTGGCCCAGCTTCTCCGTGATGCTGATCTCGATGTTGAACAGGTAGTACAGCATGGCCTCGTACACCTGGCGGATGCTGCGAGCGTTCTCGAACTGCGTGATGTCGTACCGGTCGCAGCAGTAGTCGCCCTCAGCATTCAGGAACAGGTCTTCTCGGCGGAACGGGCCCAGCGGATCCAGGCCGTGACTGCGCTCGATGGCGAAGCGCCGGCCGTCGGCCACTTTCTGGTCGCACAGCGCCAAGAGCGTGTCCCTGCGCTGCTGCGGGTCTTTGGTCAGGTGGATGTACGTGGCCAGAGGGTTCAGATCCGGTGCTTTCTATCGCCATTGCCTCTGGATTAGCCATGAAACAGAGAGAGAGAGAGACCGAGAGGGCGAGGCAACACATGACGCACCAGGCGGTTGGACAGTGTGGCGTGGACGCCCCAGAGCGAGAGCTTCTGCGCTCGCAGCAGCTCCTTCATGGCCGCGTTGTCCTGAATGGGTCGGAAGCGCGCTCTGGAGCCCTCTGTCTGCTTCTTGACGCGCTCCAGCTCCTCTTCAAGGCTCTCTGCGTCCTGCTCCAGCCGCTCCATCTCCTCCTGCCGTAGCACAGAACCACGACACAGCAGCATGAGCCACGTAGCGCTCCGCCACGCCTGTCTACTGAGTCTGACCTTGCGCGTGAGATACGAGTGCTTGCGCCTACGCGGCAGCACGGATCGCGCCTTGCGCCGCTGGTTGACGCGCTTGGGCCTGGTCGTCGGTTGCATCGCAGGGACTCCCCATGCGTCCGAGAGCTCCGAGTCGCTCATCCCTATTGAAATACTGGGCTGCGCGTCAACAGGACGCACGTTTACGCCAGTGGAGAAGGGAGCAATCACGGCGCCCCGCAAACCCTCTCTTCACCGTCTCAAGACATTGCGTTCCCTCCTTCTCCTCCCTCTTCCCGGGATGCAGACGTGTGGAGTGGGAGACCCATCGGGCCCATGGGACATGTGATATCATGTGGACATTTCGGCCAGCGGAACGCGCACCTCAAGAGGTCCACGTTAAACCTCATGCGCAGCTCCACTGCATCTTTGGAGCCTCAGCGTGGCTTTGTGGGCAGCATTAATCAAACAAGCAGGTATCAACACACGCGCTCTGCCCATCCATCCATTCATCCATTCAGCTTCAAGGAGCACTCGAGACACAGAGCGCCTGCATGCGGCAACGCCTTGGGCTTCGGCCGATCGCACGCGCGCGACATGTGCGTTCACAGAACCAATCGATGGGGGCGCGTAATCAGCTGTTGCGCTGACGCCTGATTGCGCCATAACTGTACCGTCAGAGGCAGAGTCCGGCTCAGCAGCGTGGCTCATAGTGCATCCGTCCCACTTCAGCATACTGATGTCGCTGCCGCTGGATCCGGGCCGCGTGATCACGCTGATCAAGCACGAGACGGCCGTGCAACCGCGCTCGTCATCGGCCGCCAAGCGCCCGGCCAAGCGCTCGGCCGAGCCCGAGTGCCGCAGCCGCAAGAAGCACTCCTACGTGAGGCGAAAGGTCCGCCCGAACTGCCTTTAGTAGTCCTATCCTAGTTAATCCGGTCATTTTAATCGCACTCGATGGGTCTCCTTGCAGGAAGAGCTGGACAAACTCACAGCCGAGGCCCAGGAGCTGTCGTCCAAAGTGGCCTACATGCGCCGCCGGCACCACCCGGAGCCGGATCCGGAGATCGTGGCCTCGAGCGACCAGAACGCGCAGCTCAAGCAGCTCCTGCACCAGCAGCGCTACTCGCTCTGGCGGGTCAACAACATCGTCTCGGACTGGCTGGTGCGTGCTTTGGCTTATAAGCGTGGGCTCTTGATCGAGAGGCTGACGCTGAGTGTGTGTCTGTGAACAGAAATCCCCAGCGACCAACCCGCTGGCCAAGTTCATCCATCTCACGCGCGACAAGGAGCAGCGGCGCAAGGAGCTGCTGGCACTGCAGGCCGACAAGACGGCCGACGTGCGGCGGTTTCTCACGGAGCGCAGCATGGGCTACGATCTGCTGCAGCCCTACAGCACGGAGGACCGGTTCGTGACGGCCGAGGGCGACTACTACTGCTCGCGCTTCGACATCACGCAGTTCGAGGGCGCCAAGAGCGTCAAGCAGGTGCACGAGGCGCTGCTATTCTACATCAGCAACATGGACATCAGCATTTCGGAGGAGCTGGGCCACATCACGCTGCGCGAGGACTACGACCGCCTGGACAGCCGCATCCTGCACCAGCGCCTCGTGTCCTGCGACAGCAACGGCGTGATGCACGAGGCCAACGCCGTGGTGTTCTCGCAGTTCACCGACTGCGGCGAGAGCGACGAGAGCTCCGGTGTCATCGCCACGGACTTTGTGGACGTGGACGAGCTGTTCCCGTACCGCCCAGACACGAGCGTGCGCAAGGACGTCGTGGGCGCCATCATGCTCACGGCGGTGCGGAACCCCAAGGTGCGCACGTACAACAAGTCGCCCGTGAACGTGGACACAGTCGATCTGTTCGACTTCGTGGACGACGGGCCCGTGGAGGAGGACGAGATGATCGTGGTCATGCGGCGAGTGTCCTACAACATGCTCCGCCACTCGGACCTGGTGCTGAGCGCCAAGGAGCTGCGGGACTCACGCGAGAGCATTGTGAGCTGGAGCGACGTCATGGTCAAGGCCATGCGCGATCGGCTCGCGGCCATGAACTTACAATAAACTGTCATTATAATATCCCTGGAACGTCAGCGCTTTCCATCGTGGTGGCCGGCCGATCGAACTGGCGAGGAATGCGACGGACTCGTGTGTTGATTGCTCCCCAAGGCGCGCAAGCAAACGCCGTAATGTCTACATGATTGCGCGTCAATCACCATCGCGAGAGAGAATGAGAGAGCCAACTCCTCATTCCCAAATCGGCCCCTCACTGGCCAAGCCGGACAGCTGGGGCTCTGTCCAGATCATGATGGCGGGTCAGGAGGCGCATGAGCAAAGTGTCAAGCGCCACAGCGGCAGAGTCTGGAAGAAACACTCGTATGTGAGACGCAAGGTCAGTTGACGGCTGGCCTCTGGGTTTGAATGCTCACTTGCTGCTGATCATGACGAACCAATCGCTAGGAAGAGCAGGATAAGCTCTTGGCCGAGGCCAAGGAACTCTCGCTCAAGGTTGCTGCAATGAAGCGCTACAAGTCTGGCCCGGACCCGGATCTCGTGGCCTTCATGAACCAGAACTCACAGCTCGAACAACTCTGGCACCAACAGCGCTGCTCTCTGTGGGGCGTGCAAAGCGCTGTCTCGGATTGGCTGGTACGTGCTGCTGACTGCTCCAGCCGCTGAGTGTTATAGCTCATCTGACCACGTGTGAGCGCAGAGAACCTCCGCCACGAAACCGTTAGCTACGTTTATCCACTTGACCGAGGACAAGGAGCAGCGCCGGCGAACACTCCTGGAGCTCCAGAGCTGTAAGATTGCAGAAGCTCGGCGTTTCCTAATGGACCACAGTGCGGGCTACGACCTGCTGCAGCCGTACAGCACGGAAGACCGGTTCGTGACGGCCGAAGACGATTATTTCTGCACGCGGTTCGATATCACGCAGTTTGAGGGCGTCCAGAGCATTCGGCAGGTATACGAAGCGCTGCTGTTCTACGTTGGCAACATCGACACCAGCATCTCTCAAGAGCTGGGCCACATCGCTTTGCAAGAGGACTACGACCGCCTGGGCAATCGTATCCGGCACCAACGCGTGGTATCGTGTGATAACAATGGCGTAATGCACGAGGCCAACGCCGTCGTCTTCTCGCAGTTCACAGACTGCGGTGAGAGCGACGAGAGCTGTGGCATCGTCGCCACAGACTTTGTGGACGTCGACGACCTGTTTCCCTACAGACCCGACACCAGCGTACGCAGGGACATCACCGGAGCCATCGCGATCACTGCGATCCGTCGACCGAAGTTGCTTGAAACCAGCTCTCGGAACGAAACACTCCGAGTGGCAACAGAGAGTGCGATCGCGGAGGAAATCGATGAGCTGGTCGTGGTCATGCGCCGAACGACTTTCAATGTCTTGCACCATTCGGATCTGATGCAGAGCGCCAACGAGTTGCGGGAATTGAGAGAGAGCGCCGCGAACTGGAGCGATATTATGGTCACGGCCATGCGACATCGCCTTGCGGGATCAACAGCAACTTGAGATGAGCAGCGCATCCGCTTCTGCTCCAATGCCCTGTTAAAAATACATGAACCGAAGCGATTTTTAGAGCAGCCAGACCGAGGCAGTTGACTGACGCGCCAGCTTGTCGGTGCTTTCGCTGCGTCCGTGCAATGACTTCTCAGTTCCAGATCCCGTCCAGAGATCGAACGTGCAGATATCTCGTGGCACAGCCCGCGAGTGATGTGGACAAGTACATCTCGTCCAACGCTGTTCGTCTTGGGCTCTCGGTCATCAGCCTCGTGCTGGCCGCTTCCGACATCCTGCGCTCTGGACTGGGAACAGCCGCATTCAGTGGCTGGCTGACGCCGTATCTACCGGAAACGGCCATGTATTTCGGGCCGTTTGCGTTCCCCATGGCGCAAATCCGACGCACACCGCTCGTATCGAACAGCTCAAGTCAAGAGTATTTTGGCTCGATCAAGGGCGTCAATATCACGTCAACATCGCTGTGGTCTTACAAGTTCGACAGCATATCCGTGCCCCAACGCGCCCTGGCGAAGCAGTTGAATGTCTCAGCATACCCCCCTTGCGTGTTATACAAAGAACCCTGTGCGTCCAGTCGTCTCAGCCTCGAGACCACGTTCAAAATGACAGATCAACTGATTAGCTCCATCCAGCAAACGTATTTCTCGGCGCTTCAAGTCGGTAGAACGTCCTTGCCGATTGGGTTCCGGACCATCAGCTTCTGGGTCGATCGCCTGCATCACTACCTGATGCATTTCGCAGGCCACAAGCGCTCGGAGTCCAGATTGCACGCGGTTCATCACTACCGGGTGGCCAAGGACCAAACATTGGATCTGTGCGACCGGAAGACGCCAAGAGCTCATCAGCCATTCGTTTGCAGGGACACTATCAAGTGGACATGTCCAGCGCTAACAGGTGATAGCATGAACGTTTCAATCGCACGACATGTGATGCTGCGGCTGAATCTACTGCAGCGGCAGTACCCGCACTGGGAATTCGATGTCACGTTCTATGCGTCCCAGATCGAGTTATCGAATCGCAATCAGCTGCTGCCGATCCCGACAAGCTCGCTTTTAATCAAGAAGAATCTCATCACGACAATTATTCGCGGTCGAACCTGCACCGCATCGTCTCTAGACGCGCAGGATACGACGTGCACGACTCTTCTGACGGACGACTATCGCTATCAGCGCGAGTCCGTGACTACAGATGTCACTGGATGGTTCCACGTCACCAGCTTTGTGCGTGCGACGTGCCAAAACTACGTCTGGACCCGCATTCTCCTGCTCTGGTTGGGCTGCTACAGAGCCCAATATCGCGAGGCCAAGTTCAGACACTCGACAATAACGCGACGCATTCGATGCGCATGGGCCACGTTTTTCAAGATCCCCAGTTTTATCCTCGTGTACAGCAGCTGGATGCCAGCGATTGGCTACGTATTCGCCTATTTAATCGACTGCGACATCGATCATCTACATCTGGACAACCTCTTCGCCTCGAGCAATGGCATTTACACGTTCCAGTTCTGGAATTTCATCCGCGCAGCCTCCGTCCAGATGCGCAATATCTGGTTTATCGCCCTATTCATCAAGTGCATTACGCTGGTAGAGATTCGGTGGCTGGCGCCTCCATCGGCGCCTTGGAAACTGCGGCACGGGTTGTTCGGGTTTCATTGCCAGGTCATCGGATGGATATCTGCGCTCACGATCTTTGCTCCATTGCGGCTACTCGCATTCCGCACCACAGATGTGCTCTTCTTCGAGATGGTTCCCTCCAGCGCCGTCATCAACCAGTTTTCAATCTCCAAGCTGTCGGAAAATGTGACGGAGTTTGGCTATCGGCTTGACCTGAAAACGATCCTGCAAGCCAGTGTGCTCACGGCGTTCGCCCTTCTCGTGACTAAACTTCTGGATTGGATACACTACCAGCGGTTTGGACTACAGCGCCACTGGACCGATTGTCCCTCGACGAGCTTTGTCTACTGTCGCACGCATTACTTGCCCTACAGCGTGGGGACGATCGCCAGCTTTGCTTCTGTAAGCGTTTTCTGGGGGATAAACCCCGAGACGCCAGGCGCAAAAGTCTCAAGGCGACGCAAAACCATCGCGGACACTCGCGAATGGCGTCAGCGAAACAACATTCTTGTCGGTATTGCCACGCTGGAAGCCAGTATTGTGCAGATCGCACGCCGGAATCGATACAGTATCATAGAGAGCCTGAATTTCCAGATTCCACAGCCAGCGGATTGCTCTGCGTGCACGGGCAACGGTGACCTGCTGACCGAGCGAGGCTGTCCAGTGCATGAGTCCATTTATCAAGTTGAGCACAGAACGAAGGCGATGTGGTCCATGGTGCGACTGGTGAACTTGGCGTTGTTCACTGATCCGATAACGCTGTTTCGGCTGTATTTCGTAGGCTTACCTCTCTATCTGTACTCCGTGCACAGCGACTTTAACGACAGAAGCACCAGTGATAAAGACGTCGTCACGCTTAAAATGGCTGACGACCGGACCAAGCCGCTGTTCCTTTTGCCGTGTACCATGGACCAATTGGTGGCCAACTCGCTCCACGAATGTTGTGGCACAACCCAATACGAACTGGTCGGTATTGTGGATTCAACGGACGTTCCGTGGACTCTGCTGCTGCATTGCGGGTGAATAAGCGCTCTTGAGTTGGTTTGGGTCAATTCATACCTACATCAGTCGGTCCCTGAGCAATTCCAGCCTCCTTATTTCCCTCCAACATGAGCTGAACATCATAATATGATGTCAATACACGATCACAATGGACCAGACTCCCAAAATACCCAGTTGTCGATGCTCCAGGGCAACAACCGACTGCAAGAAACTAGAGCGGATCTTGACTGAGAGTTGGCTAAATATACTCTCCTACCATTTCGTTTTTCGTTCTATTCAGAGTCAAGTCCACACCGTGGCTTCTGCCTGGTGCAATGTCAACCGGCCAGCACTACCGCATCCCATCCAGAGATCGCAAGACCTCTTATCTCGTGCCAGTGCCGTCCAGCGACATTGAAAAGTGCATCTCGTTCAATGCGCTGGGCCTTGTGGTCTCAGTCATCAGTCTTGTGTTGTCGGTCTCTGACGTTCCTCGCTCAGGGACGGGCATCTTCAAGCTGGACGGATGGCTGCGCCAGGTTCAGCCGGACACAGCAGTTTTCTTCGGGCCGTTCACGTTCCACTCGGCCAAAATCGTGCGATTTCCAGTAGACAGCAGCAGCACAGCCAGTACCGACCAACAGTTTGAGTACCAAGGCTTTCTTGATGGCGAATCAATCTATTCCACTCCGCTCTGGTCGTACAAGTTTGATACCATGTCTGTGCCACAGCGAGCGTTGGCCAAGGCGCTCAACGTCTCTGCGTATCCGCCATGTATTCTCTACAAGAGCAAGTGCCGATCCAACAAAATCAGTCTGAGCGACACATTTCTGATGCTGGACGGACTGATCAGCGCCATTCATAGCAATTACTTTCCCAATAGTAAGGTCAGCCAGTTTGCTTTACCAGTCGGCTTTCGCACCGTCAGCTACTGGGTCGACCGCTTCCACCACTACTTCCTGACCTTCTTTGGCCATAAACACTCTGAGAAACGACTGCATGCGGTGCATTTTTACCGCATAGCGCCCAATCAAACGTTAAACGTGTGCGACCAGAACATCCGAAAGAGTTTTCTGCCGTTCTTCTGTGACATCCCCATCAAATGGACCTGCACGATCCCTTATGGGAACGACATCCAGTGGTCTTCATCCGATGGTATCTCCCTGGCGCTTCATTTAATGGTCAGATTGGCTCAGATGCATCGACAGTATCCGCAATTACACTTCGATGTGACGATCTTCACCTCTCAAATGCTGAGTTCAAATATGGACCAGCGTCTGCCGATCGCCACCAGCTTGTTGCAAGTCCAGAAGAATGGCGTCACGACCATAATCCGAGGCCGATCGTGCCAAGATCCCGACTCTGCGAGTTGTGAGACCGTTTTGATCGACGATCATCGCTACGAGCGTGAGTTTCTGACAACGGATGTCACGCACTGGTACTGGATTGTCAGTCTTGCCCGTGGGATATCGCAAGACTACGTCTGGGTTCGTATCTGGTGTCTATGGTACGGATGCTACAGAGCACGATCCAGTGAGCTCAAGCACCAGCACGCGCCCTTCATCAGGCGTGTATGGTGCGCGTGTGTGACGTTCTTTCGTATCCCGAGCCATGTGATCATCTACAGCAGTTGGATGCCCGCTCTGGGCTATGCCTTCGCGTACTTTGTAGATTGCACTGTCAACCACCAGCACATCGACGAGGTGTTCTCGGCTGTGAACGGCACGTTCATCTTTGATTTCTGGAAATTCCTGCGGCTTTCCTGCGTGCAGATGCGCAATGTCTGGTTCATCGCTCTGTTTCTGAAATGCCTGACGATGATCGAGATCAAAGGGCTCACCTCACGGTGGGAATTGCGGCACGGCCTGCGTAGTTTCAATGGCTATTTCATCGGCTGGATATCGGCGCTGACGATCTTCACACCAATGCGACGGCTCGAGTTTCGCACCTCAGACGTCGTTTCCGTCGACATTGTTCCGACTAATTTGATTCTAAAGCTGAACTCAATGCCGTCAGCATCCGACCTTATAGTCGAGTTCGGGTTTCGCCTGGATCTTCAGTCAATCGTGCAGTCTTGCATTCTGATATGTCTGGCGGTAACTATGGCAAAGGTATCGCGCTGGGTATATTGGTTCCTCTTGAGGCTCAGAGGCAGGTCTGATCCTCTAGTAATCGTATCCGGAAGGAGTCTCGTGTACACCCATTCCAAGTATCTACCGTTCTGTCTGGGAACAATCACAAGCTGCTCGTCCATGAGCTTCTATTGGGATACAACGCTGATCAATCCGCACCGGAAGCCTTCTGCGCTACGCAAGCTGATCGGCATCATCAATACAATGCCGTGGGTTTTGCGTAGCCAGCGAACTGTCTTCGCAGGTGCCAATGGAAACTCAAGCGTCGCAGGTCCAAAAGTCATGGACGTTGACTTAAAGCAAAATTTCAAGCCTGGACCGTTCAAAGCCATGATACCAGCGATCCTGTCCATGCGTGGTGATCACAACGCAGCAATGAATCCACTTAAACGGAGCTATTCACGCAACGAGCTCAACTACAGAGTCGAGCTGCGAACTAAAGCGATCCGGTCCATGGTGCGTCTGATCAACTTGGCGCTCTTTACAGACCCGCTGACGCTTTTCAAGCTTTACTTTGTTGGCTGCCCACTTTATATTTACCGAGTGATTTCAGTTCAAGCTGGGAACAAGGCCAAGACAGAAGCGAGCCAATCGGCATCTTTATTTCTGCTGCCTTGCACGCTGAGCCAGTTGCTGGAGAACACACTGACAGGCGACCAATGCGAAGAAGGCAACGCACGTTATGAATTCGTCGACACTGTAGACTCCACAGACGTTCAGTGGGATCTTTTGCTGCACTGCGGCTGAACGGATCTTAAAATACATTAATCAAACTAGGCTCACATTCCAAAGTTCCAGGTTTGAGAGGATCCCCTGGGTTTTCGATTGGCGCTACAGCCTCAAGAGCACGTTTCCTTATGTGATCAGTCACAAGACTACCATACGCCTTAAAAGCGCTCCACGTTGGGCAATTGGGCAACCCAATGCACTGAATGGGTGCCAGTCGAACAACGTAGAGCCTAACTATGCGAGCCAATCTTCGAAATAGGGTCCATAGCCCAGAAGCCCCAATTTAAGATCATAAATGAGTAAAGGCTGGTACGATATCGTACAAACTGGTCCGAGCGAATCTCAACGGAAGCTCCAGAGAATCTTTCGTATCAGCTCAATCAAGTCATGAATACCTTTGCAGGAGTTGCAGTCTGAATCAAGCCTGCTGCACTCACCGACATGCCAAACTGAACATCTTGGCATTGATCTGCGTTCAAAGGTCCAGCCTTGGGTCGACGCCATCGAACTTGTCTGGCAAACTGCAGTGAAACCACTCCGAGCGATGGACAACATGAAACGATGCATTGATTCGTCTAAATGAACCGTTATTTATAAACGAACAGAGCACGGCACAGCATTTTAGCGTCATCGGCCACGCAAGAAGACCACCAGCTGTCCAGCTTCAGTGGCTCATAGCACGATACGGAGTCTGGCCGCTCTTTCACTATTGCATGCCCAAGTCGACAGACATCGCATCTCGTACCAGTGCCTTCACAAGATATCGACAAACGCATGTAGGTAAATGTGGCCCACATGATTTTGTCTCGCCCTGACAATCTCGGACGTTCTTCGCTCTGGTGTAGGCATCGCAAGGCTGGATGGTTGACTGACTCGAGTTTTGCCTAGAACGGTGTCGTACTTTGGACCGTATGCGTACCATACGGCGTAACTCCTGTGTCTTCCATCCAAGTACTTCCAAGGCTCTCTGAACAGAGTCGTGATCGAAACCACAGCGCTCTGGACGTACAATACGACAGCATGTCCGAACCGCAACGAACTTCGGCGAGCCTACTCAACGTATCTGCATATCCACCAAACGTGCTTTGCAAGGGGAAATGAGTATCTAATCACCTGAGTCTCGAAACCATGTTCGCGATGATCAGATGATGGCTGGTTGAGGCCGTTCAGCAAGCTTCAATCCTAGGTCTTGCGGCTGTCCAGACGGCTTTGTCCGTAGGATTCCGCACGATCAGCTACTGGGTTGACCGCATATGTCGTAAATGGCCCGACTTTAACCTCATTGCGCTCAATCATACGTTGAGTGTGTGTGACCGGAACGTTCAAAGGAGCCATCAGCCGTTCTTCTGCACCATCCCGACCAAGCGGACTTGCCCAGCCGTGACAAGAGCTGACATTCAGTGGTCTTCATCAGCTAGGATATCTCTCGCGCTCCACTTGATGGTCCGACTGGCTCAAATGCAGCGCCGTATTTCACATCCCAAATCACGAGTTCCAACAATGGCTAGAGGCTGCCGATAGCCACGAGTTTGCTGAAAAAACGGCGTGATACTTTGATCCGTGGTCGGTCCAGTTGGCGAACTGGGGTCGATTGCAAGACTGTCTTGGTGGACGATCACAGGTACTCACGACTGATATCACTGGATGGCATGGGTCACGACTACAGTGCGCATCATGTCTCAATACTACATCAGCGCTCGCATTGCATTAGTCTGGTGCGGATGCTATTGCGCACGGAGCGATCCATACTGGCACCCGAGATATTACCAGATTGAACACCGATCGAAGCATGTTTGGTCCATGGTCCGGCTTGTCAATCTGGCGCTACTCACTGATCCGATCACCTTGGTCAGAGTTTGCCATACTGGCTGTCCGCTGTATCACTATCGCGACGACACACGTCAATAGGCAGACAACGCGTTCACGATAACGAGTCTTCCGCAAACGAAAGAGAGCATGCAGCCAAGTCTCTCTTCCTACTGCCGTGCGCCTTGGACCAACTTCAAGCGAATGCACTGGCAGACAGCGAGCCGACCCGTTCTATGAGCTGGTCGACACTGTGGACTCGACTGAAAGCGCATGACCACTTATGTTGCAGTGCGGCTGACCGAACAGGGTCAATCGTCTTCCTTGACGATGAAGGAGTTGCACGGCTTCAGAGCCTATTCTCAGTTGAGACTCAAGCAATGGTACAAGCTCGCACTGTTTCAATATGCAGCTATAAATACCTCAGGAAAGCCGATCGGTACATGGTATTCATTCTTGCTCGACGTAAGCCGACCGCCTGCACCAGTGGACGCTGCTGGCTTGAGGTTGCGATGGCGTCTCGCCGCCACGACCACCAGCACGAGATTCCATCCAAGGATCGGACACGGATCCACCTGCTCACGGTTCCTGCCAGCGATATCGACAAGTACATTTCGTTCAACACCGTGCGTCTGCTTCTCTCGCTGTTCAGCCTCGCACTGGCGGCCTCGGACATCCCGCGCGCTGGTCTGGGCACAGCCACGCTCAACGGTTGGCTGACCCAACTGCTTCCAGACAAGGCCATGTACTTTGGGCCCTTCACTTATGCCATGACACAGATCCTGCGTGTGCCGACCAATTCAACCGACGCCGCCTATCAGTACACTGGCTCAGTCGACAATATCAGCGTTGCGTCGTCGTCACTGTGGGCGTACAAGTTCGATAGCATGTCGGTGCCACTGCGCGCCATGGCCGCGCATCTGAACGTGGCGGCGTATCCTCCGTGCGTACTCTACAAGGCCGTGTGTCCATCCAGTGAACTCAGCCTGGAGACAACGTTTGCAATGACCGATCAGCTGATCGAATCCATCCAGCAAACGTACTTCCCCAACATCCCAGTCGGGCTCACAGCGTTGCCCATCGGCTTCCGCACCATCAGCTTCTGGGTCGACCGGCTGCACCACTACTTGATGGAATTGATTGGGCACAAGCGGTCGGAGTCGCGTCTGCATGCCGTGCACTTCTACCGCATCGCCAGAGACCAAGCGACCTTCAATCTGTGCGACCGGTACACACCCAAGGACAACCAGCCGTTCTTCTGCTTTGTGCCCATTCAATGGAGAAGCCCGACGCTGACAGGAGACGATATTGCGTGGTCCTCTTCCCGTAGTATCTCACTCGCGGTTCACGTGATGGTTCGCCTGGCTCGCCTGCAGCGGCAGTATCCGGACTTGGAATTCGATGTCACGGTGCTCACCACGCAGATTGAACTGTCCAATCGAGACCAGCTGCTGCCAGTGCCCACCAGCTCCATCCTGCTCAAGAAGAACGGCGTGACCGTGCTGATTCGCGGCCGATCGTGCTCCAACTCGGCCTGCGAGACGCTCTTGACGGACGAATACCGCTACGAGCGTGAGACCATCACGACGGACATCACCCATTTATACCAGATCGCCAGCTTTGCCCGTGGCATGTCCCAGAACTACGTGTGGCTCCGGATCCTGCTGCTCTGGCTGGGCTGCTACAAGGCTCGAGCCAGCGAGACCAAGTTCCGACGCGCGCACTTGCTGAAGCGAATTGGCTGCGCGTGCGTGACCTTCTTCAAGATCCCGAGCCACGTGATCGTGTACAGCAGCTGGATGCCGGCCATCGGCTACGCCTTCGCCTACTTGATCGACTGCGACATCGATCATCTGCATCTCGACAGCATCTTCGCGTCCATGAACGGGACGTACACGTTCCACTTCTGGGGATTTATCCGCGCTGCCAGCGTGCAGATGCGCAATATCTGGGCTGTCTCTCTAGTCTTCAAATGCCTGGCGCTCATGGAAGTCCACTGGCTGGCGCCGCCGTCGGATCCATGGAAGCTGCGCCATGGATTGCGCACATACCACTGCCAGATGATCGGCTGGATCTCGGCGCTGACCATCCTGGCACCGATGCGGCTGCTCTCGTTCCGCTCCACAGACGTGACGTTCTTTGAGATCCTTCCCGCGAGTGTGATCATCGAACAGTACAACATCTCCATGCTGTCCGATCTAGTGGCCGAGTATGGCTACCGCCTGGACCTCAAGACGATCACTCAAGCCAGCGTGTTCACAGCCATGGCGCTGTTGGCCGTCAAGCTTCTGATTTGGATCTACTACCTATGCTTCAGCTACAAGCACAGGCTGGTCCTAGTCCCCTCCACCAGCTTCACGTACTGCCACGCCCACTACTTGCCCTACAGCGTAGGCACGATCGCGAACTGCGCGTCCATGAGCATCTTCTGGGGCATGAACATGAACGTTCCTAGCACACAGGCGGCCAAGAGACGCAAGACCATGGCCGTGGCCCACGCACTGTCCTGGGTCCCGCAGAGCAACAAGATCCTGGCGGGCCTTGCGACGGTCGAAGCCAATATCGAGAAGCTCACGCAGTTCCACCAGAGCAGCGTCAACAGCGTGGCGTCGTCGATCCAGAGCTTCAACTTCCAGATCCCGCAGCCCATGGACTGCTCCGCGTGCACGGGCGACGACCTGCTGACCGAGCCTGGCTGCCCGAGACACGAGCCCATCTACCAGGTCGAGCGCCGCACTAAGGCGATCTGGTCCATGGTGCGGCTGGTGAACCTAGCGCTGTTCACGGACCCGATCACGCTCTTCAGGCTCTACTTCGTAGGGCTTCCGCTGTATCTCTACCGCGTGCACTACGTTCTGAACGAGGAGACCTTCACAAGCGAAGAGGACGACCTGGCGCAGGAGGCCGTTGGCAACCGAGCGCAGCCGCTGTTCTTGCTGCCCTGCGCCATGGACGAGTTGCTGGCCAACTCCTTCGCGACAGAGGAGCAGGCGCTCCGTAGCAGCACGTGGTACGAGCTGGTGGACATTGTGGACTCCACGGACGTCCCCTGGACGCTGCTGCTGCAGTGCGGCTGACTGGTCGGAAGGTACCGGTACAGTCAGAATGCAGGTGCAACCGCTCGGAATGATTGCGCAATGCATCCGAAATGAGGCTGCCTGAGTGTTTGTGGTTGGCATCCAATATGGCGGTTGGCTGTTTCAAGAGCTTCCACTCTGCAATCCGCAATCAAAGCTACAAGCGTCATGGTCCTGGGACCAGTCCAAGCGTCAAACGCCAGCTCTTCTATGGTGCTGTTGATGATCGGAGCCACGACCTGTGCCGGTCTCTTCGCTGGAACTTCAGTGTACGTCACTCTGGTGCAGCAGCCAGCACTGGAAGCTTCTGAAGATCCGCTGGACCACGCGTCGCTCTTCCGACGGATGTACAACGCGGCAACTCCGATCCAGGCCTCACTGGCGATCTCCAGCAGCCTCAGTGCGCTCAGTGTTTGCGCGTTGACGCGCGGCCGAAACTCTGGCCTGTGGCTCTGGAGCGGCGCTTTAATGGCTGGGATCGTCCCATACTCCATCGTGCGCATGAGCCGGCTGGACAAGCAGCTGGTCGACACGGAGCACTGTCACGACCGTGGCAGCGACTGGATGCGCAAGGCGATCCGGAAGTGGAGCTGTCTGCACAATGTGCGCACGTACGTCAGCGTGGTGGCGTTCACGAGCATGGTCGTGGCTGTGGGCTCGAGCGCCCAGGGAGCACATGCGCAATCCGCAAGCAAGTAGTACCGTTCCATTGCGCACAAGATCTATCGCCTGGAAGAGATCGGTGGTGGTCAGAGCTGTGCATCTAAGATCGCCAGTGTCAATTACTTTTGTACTGTAGATGTTTGGCTTGAATGACTTGCAATTTGT